>JADGMU010000839.1:0-128221 GCA_016920895.1 Vaccinium myrtillus
CATCAATCGAAGTTGACGATGAAATCTAGAATAGAGCAGCAATATTTGATAGTGATAATGCCAAAATTTAAGCGTTTAAAAACTACAACAGTTTTAGCATTAACGAAAACTATTATGGCACTCAGAAATGCATAACAAACAGAGAGGAACAGCGATCCATTAGCCAAACCACAATCCATGGACAACCTAACACAAAACTAGCAAGACAAGAGAAAGCGACCTCCACAACTTGCGAGAAACAAAAAGTAGAGTACCTACTACAATTAATAACTAGGTGTTTGGACCAGCTTAATCACAGTACTGCACTAAAATTCACGGACATCAACTTTAGCGACGCAGAGTAACAGAAACTTAAGGCAAGCATCCATGAAAGAACAAGACCGACCTTTGAGATTTCCAGCCATAAAAGTGGTCCTCTTCTCCTTGATCCAATTCTTTGTCCTCTGAGCAGCGCTTTGTTTCTTGCTGCTGAAGGTATAACTTCTTAAGTACCTCTGCCTGATGGAAGCATAGCTCTCTGGGAGACCGGTGGGGGGTTCTCTTCTTGTTGTGTCAGGGGTAGAAGAGGGAGAGGACGATGATACGTCCTCTCCCTTTTCAATGCCCAGCATTCTCATTAGGAATTCTTTGTCGGATTCTTTCGCCCATTTGCTGCGATTCCCGTATCTTCTCGATTCTTGGCGACCAATGAGCACATCATCTAAACACCCTGCAATACAACTTGTGTTCATCATCATCTTGATTCTTCCTGTTTTGCTCTCTCTCCCTCTGTGTGTGTGTTGTGTTCCTTCTGCTTTGTACTAATTCTAATTATCTTAATACTAAGTCAGTCAAGTATGTGGTCAAACCAAAACCCCGAGGGAAAGGGTTGGCTTCAATTTTTGTCTCTTGTTTATGGGGGAAAGGGATTCGGGATTCCTACTTGGCCATCTGATCTTTTAGATTTTAGTTTCTTAATCCCTAGATAAGGAGTTCATAGACACGATATTGTGTTCCGCTAATTGAGTAGACTATCGATGAGGGAAATGGGAACTTTTAGGACTGACGGATGGTGTAGTGTGCAAAACAAACCATGTAGTGTGTCATCCGACCATCTATTTCTACAATGAACAGCTTGTATTTAATCCTAGCAATGAATTTAATCCGACCGTCTATTGTTTAGATTATATTCAAATTGTGCATTGTCGAAATAGACGACTGGATGTAGGGCACTACGCCAAGTAGTGCGTTTTGCGCACTACAGGATCCCCTTGTTAAAATTTACACGATATACATGTTAACATATATAATACTAGCATAAAACCTGTGCTATGCACGGCTCGATGATGGGAAAAAATAGTTGGTGCTCTTGGACCTCTATGACGCAAAAAAACTACGGGGTGCACTTGGACCACTATGATGTGAAGCTCCAACACCTTTTACCACTATTTACAATCATGTACGCCCAAAATTAAGTGTGTCGAATCTACATAAATGTTGAAAGTTAAAGGTATTGAGTTGCGCTTGAGGAGCACTGAATAATCACTTGGGCTGCTGTAAGCTCCATAGGCTGAGCTCCTTTTTCGGTTGGCAATTCCATGACACAATATCGCGTTGTACTTTTTATTTTCAATATTCTAGATGCGTCTGTTTAGGTTGTGGAAGGAATCATGTTGTATTTGTACTAGTGCTCGAGCACATTTTTCTCTCGTATCAAGCACATTGGCTGTTGGCAAAGTTCTAGCATAGTGCTCAAGCACTTTCATGCCTCGGGTCCAGCAAGTAGGCTGTTAGGAAAGTGCTCGAGCAACTTGAATGTGCTCAAGCAGGCGCTCAAAACATCCTATAAAAGGGCAGCAGCTAGGGTTACGGGTTTTGACATCTTCAGCAGCCGATTTTTGACATTAAGAAGCAAGGAGAGAGACAAGGCTACGTGTTGCATCTTTGTGGTATGGCTTGGAGTTCTTGCATGAAGTTTTGAGCAACCAAATCAAATACTCCAAGATCTTATTCAACCTTTGATTCAATCGTTCTTCCGGTGGATTTCTGGAAGTATCTCGGAAGGCTTGAGGATTCAAGGCTTGCGGCAATCAAACACTTGGTGCGATGAACGTGGATTCGGCAATCGGGTCTTGGGTCAATTGAGAGGATTTTCAATTGTAAGTATAGGTCGATTGTAATCGCACAATGGTATTTTTAGTGTTATGATTCCTTCCCGTGGTTTTTACCCTATTCGGGGTTTTCCACGTATATCGCGTGTTTATCGTTTCTTCGTTTATTTTTAATTCCTATTATTGCATGATTATTCGAAATGACTAGCAAAATAGGATTTTTCAATTGTATCGAGCGGGTCGCTCGTTATATTAGGGTTTATTCCTAGAGTGGATCCTCGATTAAGATGAACACGCACACAAACATGTATCATTTATCTAGTCGTGTTACCGATTTTGGATAGTGAGAATTTTGATTATTGGAAATCGAGAATAAAAGGCATTATGAGATCGAGACGAAGAAATTTGGAAGTCGTGTGTTAATGGTTATACGTACCCTACTGTTACAGTGAATAATCAAGCAGTACCCAAACCTAGTTCCGAGTTAGCTGTCGCAGAAAAGGCACAATTACAAGCAAATAATAGAGCCTTGGATATTTTATTTAGTGCAGTGGATGTGAATGAACACCGTAAGATAGCCAACTGCGAAATAGCAAAGGAAGCATGGGATATTTTGGTCACTTGTCATGAGGGTACTGATGTTGTCAAACAATCCAAATTGCAAAGGCTTACAACCGAATTTGAGGTTATTAGAATGCAAGAAGATGAAACATTTAATCAATTCTACTCTAAATTGATCTCTATTGTTAATAGTTGCGAAACCCTCAGTGAACCTATCCCTGCTTTTAGAGTTATTAAGAAAATTTTGAGATCCTTGCCAGAACGTTTTAAAACCAAAGTCACTATATATGCTTGAGGGCAAACGTAAACTCAAAGAAAAATCTGTTGAAGAAGTGGTAGGTCTCCTCCAGACTTATGAAGCTGATATGATACAACCTGAGTTTCAGAAAATAAATTCTAAACCTTCGGCTAAGCCGATTGCTTTTTCTAGTTCTCAAAGTGAAAATAGAGATTCAGGAAGTGATAATGATTATGACCTAGAAGCAATGAGTTTATTTACAGAAAATTTTAAAAAGTTTTTCAAGAAGAAAGCCATTGGTAATGATTTTAGTAACAAAAAGTCTAATATAAAAGAAAAACATGAGGGTTGTTCTGGAAAAAGGAAAACAAGGGTTAAAAGATCTCTTGAAGGGCCAAAGTGTTATGAGTGTCAAGGGTATGGTCACTTAGCGCATGACTGTATTAACAAATTAAACAAAAAGACTAATTTTAAGGCCAATATAACTTGGGATGACGACAGTGAATCTGACAATTCTGAGGAAGACCATGTAGATAACACAAACTTTATCGCTTTTGGAGCGTCTTTACAATCAAACTTTAGTGAGCAGGAATCCTCTGATGAGAGTGAGGAAGAAGAAAGTGATGAGGTTTTGAGTTTTGATAAGTTGAAAGAGTCTTATGATATGCTTTATAAAGAGAGTGTGAAGATTAGTGAGACTAATTTGAAATTAGCTGAAAAATATAAAAATTCTAACAGAGAATTAATGATAGTTAAAAAGCAAGTTGAAGAGCTACAAAGGTCATTGAGCAGTGTCACTACTGAGAAAGAAAAGCTGAATAATGAGGTTGAGAGTCTTCGAGAAAAGAACAAGGTCTTAACTGATTTAAACACCACCTCGGAAGGGAAAATAAAAATGTTAAATATTGAAATTGATAATGCTAATATTCTATTTGAGCGGTTAAATACAGGGTCCAAGATACTGGATGACATTCTCAGCATACAAAGACCGGCAAGTGACAAAACAGGGCTTGGATTTTATGAAGCTTCATCCTCAAAAGTACTCAAAGGTAAGGCGAATGAATTGCAATAAAAAAAGGTAATATCGAAATTCCACACTATAAATACTATCGATGATGTGATTGAAAAGGCTCATGATGTTAAAATGGGTAATTATGTTAAATTCATTCCTACATGCCATTATTGCCAAGTAAAAGGTCATATTAGACCTAATTGTTTCAAACTTCACGGCTACCCCTGTGTTGATCATAATCATGTTTGTCTCAGTAAAAGTGTCTCCAAGCATCACAACACACATAAATCTTTGGTTAATCACGTGAACTATGATAATGATAGAAACATGATAGTGAGAAGCTCAAGACCTACTTTTGAACCTAACAATCAAATTAAGACATCTCAAGTTAGGACTCGATCCATATGGGTCAAGAAGTGTGATTTGCATTGTTTTGTTACTCAAACGGCGTTAAATGCTAGAAACTCTCACATGTGGAATTTTAATCGTGATTGCTCATATCATATGTCCGGGCGATAAGTTTGGTGGGGTATGCCTCGTTGATTAAGTCTCTTTGGAGTGCCTTAGTAGTGTTTTGGTTATTTTATTTCTTTAATGTATTTTTTTTGTGTCGATGCTTTTAATTTTGCTCATAATAAAAAAATACAAAAACATTCATATCTGAAAAAATTTGGGCTTATCATGCTTTTTGAGGATGAGTAGTCAGCCATGAGACTCACACAAATGCACATCTTCGGGAATGCATGCACAAGTTTTGTTAACTCCACTCATGAGATGCATTGGGTAATTCGTTGTAGCATGCCTTATGACTCTGTGATCACCACCCCTGCACGTCAAGGTTAGTAAGATTACATAGAGAGGAAAGTGAATTCTCATGCACCTGGTTATATCTTGTCCTTTCTCTCGGCGATTGACCATTTTTTTGGCCTAATTTTTGGATACAATGGCTCATTAAGTGCAGCTAAAAAATAAAAATAAAAAACAAAGAGAGAGAGAGAGAGAGAGAGAAGAAAAAAAAAAAGGGGGAGTACTGATGAAAAAACAAAAGTATCTGTATATTTGCTTATCCGGGCGTTCATTGAGTAACCGGGCAATCGGGGTAAGGTACTCTCCCTCTGAGTGTTCGCGTCAAAAGATGGATAGACTTTGTGAAAGCATTCGTGATTGGACCATTTGCTTAGTAACCGGGCATTGGGTATGAGGTACTCTTACTCCCAATATTCGCGTCAAACAGCAATGGGGTAAAAGCGAAAACACGACTATGAAATTCTATCAAATATTAATTGTTAAGTTGAGGGGGAGTTGTTTATTTTCGATGGCACAAAATTTGTATCGATGAGTGCCTGGTTTGACTTCGTGAGGGGGAGAGTGCTTGATAGTCCAAGGATCCATGAGAATTTTTGACTACTCGGATAATAGTCCTAATTTCCTATGATGTGTCACACACGCACCTTGTCACAGATTCATAGTGCATGCTGCAACTTATCCCCAAAATTCACTCACGATGGGTTTAATTCAAATTTACTCATGCATTGCTCAATCTTGTGATATTGTATGAGCCTCATTTTTTACTGCTTATTCTTCGGACAACTGTGCCGCCCATTAGGGCTCTCTTCTAATTCTTGCATCTTCATCCTTTGATCGTGCCTTGCGGTTTTCCATATTCGGTTAGTTCTTTCTTTTTTATTTTTCATTCTTAGAACGTTTTGGTTCAATGGGTTTCAATGGATTTGTTCTCAATTTTGTGCGTCTGTCGAACAATGCTCATTTGTTTAGTTATATGGTTGCCGTATGTGGCGTTTGGCATTGTGGTTAGTTGGTATTTTTGGATAGTGGTTTGATGCTTATGAATTTCTGACAGTTGAGTTTTGGCAATTTAAATACTAGTTTAGCTCTCTCATATTTGTGCTCTCTTATTGTTCTTTCTATTCTCATCCAGCACTTTGTTTCTGGCTTATATTCACTGTTTATTTTTACTACCTTTGTCCTTCCGTGACAAAAAGGGGGAGATGTTTTCTGCCATGTGTTTTTCTAGTGTTTGTTTTGCAGCTTCACAGGACAGACGCCTTCACACTATTAGGGGTTTTCTTTTAATGAATAGTGTGTTTTTGTTTTGTCATGGAAGTGCCAAAGGGGGAGATTGTAAGCTCCATAGGCTGAGCTCCTTTTTCGGTTGGCAATTCCATGACACAATATCGCGTTGTACTTTTTATTTTCAATATTCTAGATGCGTCTGTTTAGGTTGTGGAAGGAATCATGTTGTATTTGTACTAGTGCTCGAGCACATTTTTCTCTCGTATCAAGCACATTGGCTGTTGGCAAAGTTCTAGCATAGTGCTCAAGCACTTTCATGCCTCGGGTCCAGCAAGTAGGCTGTTAGGAAAGTGCTCGAGCAACTTGAATGTGCTCAAGCAGGCGCTCAAAACATCCTATAAAAGGGCAGCAGCTAGGGTTACGGGTTTTGACATCTTCAGCAGCCGATTTTTGACATTAAGAAGCAAGGAGAGAGACAAGGCTACGTGTTGCATCTTTGTGGTATGGCTTGAAGTTCTTGCATGAAGTTTTGAGCAACCAAATCAAATACTCCAAGATCTTATTCAACCTTTGATTCAATCGTTCTTCCGGTGGATTTCTGGAAGTATCTCGGAAGGCTTGAGGATTCAAGGCTTGCAGCAATCAAACACTTGGTGCGATGAACGTGGATTCGGCAATCGGGTCTTGGGTCAATTGAGAGGATTTTCAATTGTAAGTATAGGTCGATTGTAATCGCACAATGGTATTTTTAGTGTTTTGATTCCTTCCCGTGGTTTTTACCCTATTCGGGGTTTTCCACGTATATCGCGTGTTTATCGTTTCTTCGTTTATTTTTAATTCCTATTATTGCATGATTATTCGACTGCTAGCAAAATAGGATTTTTCAGCTGCATTTTAACCTCAAGGATTGGCTTGGTACGTGGTTTCTTCTAATGCGTTTGGATCTCTCTACCTGTTTTTGATGTAATTCATATTTATATTCTCCAATCATTCGACGAAAAAAGAAAAATACTTGTGAGATTGTTGTCTGTTATACTACAATCCATGCATACTGGAGATTGATCTCAATACCCAAGAAAGGAATATAAAATAGGCTAGGAAGAAAGTAGTTTGGCATGTAATCCATCAAAATTTCACATCTAATTTAGCAATTTTCAAAAGTAGAATCAACATCAGAATCGTAGAAATTCTAAATTGCCTTGCCCCTTGGCATTAAACTATACTTGCCCCTGTAAATCCTTCCCCATTTTAAGGTAACACAAACATTATCCAGCATATTGGGGTTTTGTTAGGGGATGGGGTTCGCCTCTTCCACCGCCACCTCCCCTCCTTTTGACCCCGATCAACCCCAACATCGATCTCTCATCCCTCTTCAGATTCCTTTCCCACCTCCTCATTCTTATCTTCGGACCAGTGTGGATCCTCGCCATCAGTTCTTCGATCGCAACCTTACCTTCTACTCCACCAGCCTCAAATCTGGCCGCCATCCCACTACCTCAAATGAAGTTTTCAAGTTTCTACTCGGTTCCAAGGGTTACCAACTTCGAGCAACTGAATGCTTTAAAAGTTTCATAATCGCAAATATGACTTTGTCTGACAAATTGAAAAACAATGTCGCATTTGCTATTGAACGAACCAATTCAAATCAGCAGTTTAATTCCTATTATCCGTTACATATTATTGATAAAGGAAGAAAAATATAAAGGAAAATTAAAGGGATTGAAAGTAACATCCTCTTGTTTGTAACTCGATATACCTTCACGAAAAATGTGCAACAACTTTCATATCATCTAGAAAGATAAATGCTTTTTTTTTTTTTTTTGGTATTTTCTTAAAGAAAATGCAAACTCGGGATCCAGTACCCAATTGAGCATGCAATAGGTACGAAGGAAAAAGAAGAACAAAATGTATGAAGAAATATAGATATAGTAGTCTTCTAACTTGAGAGAGCGCGAATCGAAAAAGAAAAAGAAAAAGAAAAAAAAACCTTGAGAGAGGAACAACAAAACGTCCATGGAATTACCATTGTTGATGATAGAAAAATGGATTGAATGCGTGCACTCATCCCGTTGTAGAATCCTAGTATCCTATACATAATTTTAATTTATGTAATTCTGAGAACAACGATGACATATGAGATAAATATGAAAGAGAAAATTGGTGAGAATTGAATGATACTCCTATATTTGGATTGCAAAACTCATGTGAGTATAGAGGACATGCATAAAATATGAGCTCCAATTCAAAGATTGGATGAAGAGACTAGTTTGAGAGAAAACGATTTTCGGGTGATGGGATTTTCACCATTTCTAGATTGAATCAATGATCAACCTTATTGCTAAACTACATTAATTCTAACTTAAAATTAACGTTAAAATGGTACTCCCTCCGTCCCTTTTTAAATGTGTTACTTAGGATTCTGTGCCATTTTCAACGGCTTATAACTTTTAATGTGAACCTCAAAACATATGCATTATGGATCTTGTTTGATAGATCTTAATTATTTCTATTATACAAAATTTTCAAAATCATAAAAGCTATTATAAATTAAAAGTTATAAGCCGTTGAAAATGGCACAGAATCCCAAGTAACACATTTAAAAAGGGACGGAGGGAGTATTATATAAATTTTATATTTGGTAAAAGGTATATTGAAAAAGTGTTGTGTTGATCTATTTAGAGAATATAATGGGTAAAAATACTTTATTTCCCTTGAGACGAAAAAGTTGACTGGATTAATTCCTATTTCCAATTGGTATGATCTATTAGCGAGGGGTGCACAGCCGAGGGGTGCACAGCAACACCTCCCCCAAATCCCAGTAAATAGCAAGATTAGTTATAGACTTATAGTAGACCTAAATTTTAAATTAAAAGTGTTGAATCTGATATCAAAAAATAAATCCGATGTCGGATATTCGATATAAAAATATTTTATTTTCCCAAAAGAATCGTTTCTTCTCTGTTTTTTAATACGCGTACATCTTTTGAATTGAAAATCTTATGCAAAACCTAGATTAAAGGTTTTCTAATCTTTCCAGTTACTTATTCAACAAATTTCTACACGGAAGCATAAGCCATTGTTTTCAAAAATAGAAAATCTTATACTCCAATATAAAGAAATTAAAGTGGATATCTTTCGCTATAAAACAATTAAAAGAATCAAAGTGAATACCTTTCACTGTAAAAATAATCGGCGCATCCTCCCACTACACGAACACGGCTACAATAAAAAAAAGGTGTTAATTAATCAACATGAAGCAATTAGCCAACAAACTAAAGTGGGTAGAAATTAAAGAAGACGAAATAGTAGAAAAAAAGAAGAAGATAGAGTACATGAAGTTTATTGACTATCCTTTATTTTGGTGATAAGGGTGAGAGGGAGAGATAGCATGGCCGAAGGCAGAAGAGGGAAAGAAGGTCAGGAATGTATGAGGTTGAGTTTTTGCTTTTAATAGGCATATAATCAAAAGGGCTAATCTTTCCATTTAGGATTAGTATAGATTGAGTTTCCTTACCCATTTTACAGAAAGAGGGAAAGGGAGAGAGGGACGGGAGGGTTAAAATTTGAAATTTGAAATAAGTTTAGTTTTAGAGTTTCAAAAGTTGAAACTCTTCAGTAATTGGTTTCCAGTTTCCTTAATTGGTTTTTTAATCCTTTATATAACTCTCGTTCCTTCTCTTGTGTAAAGATGGAAAGGCTAATTTAGGTATGCATTAGGATTCCTTAATTTGTAATTCAAACAGGTTTATGGAATATATTTAGATGATTTGATCATGCTACACTCCTTACTTTTTTTTATCATCACAATCCAATCAATGTTTGCCACTTGTCACGATGAGAGGCCTCCTCACGAAAACCCATCCTGCAATACTATATTAGATTAAGAAATATTATGTTACCATGTTTTCAAAATTTATTATTGTGTTTCCAATGTAGTCGAGGTTATATTATTCCCGTGTACTACCAGTCAATCTAGGTTTCCTTGTTATGCATATTAATTTTCTTAATTTGGTTAGGTTTCTTAGTCATAAAGTCTTGTAGCCTATATAAAGACGTGCTAGGATTATGTTTTGTTTACATCAATCAAAGAATGTTTGTTGCGTATTCAATTTTCTAGCACTCCAATATACATGGTAAGACTGGTTTTCTCCGTTTCAACATTTAAGACCACTATGAAAATTGTGTAATTTTCAATAAATTAATTGACGTCTATAATTTGAGATGGGGAGAGTTATTGACTATGACAATTGACCCCTTTAAATAGATACTCCCCTTTTCTACTATGGTCTTCTTCCATCAATTTTACTAATTGCTTGCAAATGATGAACAGTCTTGTCAGTTCTATGCAAAAACGAACCCTCCTTGTGGAATTAAATTCGTGCGTGATCATTCTTGTATAAATGTAATAGCATAAGGATGAGTATTAGAGATATTATTCATTCTGGGAATGCAGCCACGTAGTATAAGTTAATTATTTTTCCAACACACTTTGGTTTGGTATTTGTTGGGTTTTTTACCCATAATGAATGAAGATTAGATGTAGTCTCCAATGTGGTTGGCTGTGTAGCCTTATCTTCACGTACTACACTTTCGAGTGACCAGTGAAGTTGCGATCAAATGTGATGAAGAAGAACTTTGGAAAACCAGATGACTTTGTTTTAGAACGCTATTAACTAAGTACTATATACCTCCGTCACAAAATGATAGTCCGGTTCCCAAAATGATAAATTAAAAGCTAATGTATTTTTTCCAAGAAAACTCAAATGCCTTTTAGCAATCTACTAGATATCAAGATCTCTTTTAATGCATAAAAAAAAGTTCAAATTTTTTCTTAAAAAAATGTGCTCATCTTTTAACTTATAGACTTTCAAATTCAACTATTATTTTAGGATGGAAAAAGTAACTTTTAGCTATTAGAATTTAGAACTAGGGAGCCTTGGGGCTCGAGGAAGCCCATCCCCTTTTCCATTGAACTATGGGCATAAAAATTAAAATATCAAGAAAGATAGAATTAGCAAATGGAAAGACTTCAACCATCTGGAGAGATATCATTCAAACAAAAGGTAGAAACCCTGAAATACACAGTTTGTGGCTTAATGACCTTTTTGGTCCCCAAAGTATGCCTTTTGTGCCGATTTGGTCCCCAATATATCGATTTGATTTTTCTGGTCCCCAACGTTCCAATTTTGTGTTCAATTGGTCCCTCCCCTTAACGCCGTTCGCTCTCCCGTTAAATCTGGGGCACCATGGCTGTGCAACCCACTCTTCCCAAAAATGAAACCCACCCCTCCCACACCCATGGCTGTGCAACGCACTCGATCCACCCCGACTCCTACCCCAGCGCCGCCACCTCCTCCTCCAACACTACCACCAGCCGCCGCTGCTAATCGAGGGAAGGCCGTAAGCCTCACGCCGGAAATTATGAAATCGGCCTCCCCCCTCTCCCTTCTCTCGTAGCTTTGTAGCTATGCACGACCGCCATCAACCTTTAGTGCATAGTCCGTTTCGAAGAGGGATTTCAAGGATCGAATAGCGCCATATTCGATTGGGTTTTGCAGCTACAAATTCCGTACTGGTTTCAATCTGGATTGAGAAAGGGTTTTCAAGGGTCGTACAGCTGTGCGTGTTTGATTTTCAGGGGACATATAGTCGGGGTGGGTAGAGTGGGTTGCATAGCCGTGGGTGGGATGGGGGAGCAGTGGGTTTCATTTTTGGGTGTTTGATTCTGAGGGCAAATATGGGTTTGATTTCCAGGTGGAGGATTTCCGGCCGCATGGTGCACAGCCGTGGGTGGGTGGGTGGGAGGGGTGGGTTGAAATACCCATGGTGCCCCCAGATTTAACGGGAGATCGAACGGCGTTAAGGGGAGGGACCAATTGAACACAAAATTGGAACGTTGGGGACCAGAAAAATCAAATCGATATATTGGGGACCAAATCGGCACAAAAGGCATACTTTGGGGACCAAAAAGGTCATTAAGCCCACAGTTTGTTCATGAATAATGCTAAACTCAAGGTTGGGGATGGCAAACAAATTCTGTTTTGGCTTGATCTTTGGTTGGGAAATAATTCTCTAGCTGAAGCTTTTCCTCCAATCTTCAATTTGGTCATACATCAACATAAAACACTGCATGAGGTGTTGTCAAGAAAATCTAAATCACATGGCTGGCTTTTCCAATTTAGAAGGAGATTGTTTGATTGGGATAAAGACATGTTGGATGATATTTGCTATATTTTGGATGGGAGTGTTGCTACTGTGTGCACCTATGCTTTTGGCATATGGTGTGCATCTCATATGGAGACTCACAAAGTCTCGTATACACTCACAAAATCTCATATTTTGTGCCACAAAATCTCATATTAGAAGACCAAAACACAATAAATAAGACCACAAAATCTCATATGGATGTGAGAAAGTTTTGGAATAAAAAAATCAAAAAAAATGGCAACCGGTTGGTCACCGGGCCCACCGCTTGAAAAAAAAAATCCATATGAGATTTTGTGACTTTCAAAATGAGTGTTTGTGAAAGAAAATATGAGACTTTTGTGGTCCACTACAGTCCAAAAAATTTATATGAGAATGTGTGGCTGAGTAGATGAGTATATGAGATTTTGTGGGAAAGTATATGAGACATGTCACTATCAATACACAACAATATTTTTGGACTGTAGTGGTCCACAAAAATCTCATATATTCCTCCACAAGTTCTCGTTTTTTAAACCAAAAATTCTCATATGTTATATGAGTGTTCTTCGAAGTATACATGAGATTTTGAGTGGTATGACTCAATGTAGACGAAAATATGTATTTCTGTGGCACCTATATGAGACATGTCTTTTTTTTTTTGAACGGCAAAAAAAGATTTTATTAATCTTTGGAAACGGATTACAAAGATTAAAGGGAACCACGAAAACGGCATCACAACACAAAGAGACATCCCAACTAGGTTGGCACCCCTCCAAGCGACAATCATATGCCAACGCGGACCCAAAGGGAAATAAAAGGTTAACTAGAAGTCAACCTAGGCACTAATACAACCCGGCACAGAAACAAGTTTCAACAAACAAAGTGTACACCCACAGCTCCTATCTAGATCAAAACATCTGGACAGAAAAAATACAACCAGAAAGAACTAGTCACCCACTCCTGAAATCAACCATAGAACAATCCCATTGCAGCTGCAGCTTGTGATGAATCCACCACTCCTGGAAAACAGCAATTGAGTCACATCATAGAAACACCCTCCTTAACAAAAGATAGAAGCATTAGCACCCTCAAACATCACAACAGCCGCAAAGCACCACAAGATTTAGAACCAATTCAGAGTAGAAATCCCAAAAAATATAGACCCAATTCAGAGTAGAAATCCCAGAAATTTTAAGTCGCAGCCGAGAGTCATGATGGACTTCCAATGATGTATCCCACCTTGCAAAGTGATAACTTTTTTCCTTACTACAGATGTGATAGCAGTAGCAGTAACCTTCTTTTAAGAATTCCTTCCTTACCAGCATTAGCCTCCTCAAAGTGTGCCAGATGCCATCCTTTGATCAGTTTCAGAGGCACTCCCCAATCAAGCCACCAAAACCCAGACATAAAAGACCAACCATGCAAGTAGTACCAGATAAAAAACAAATACAAGGGCAGACAAAGATAGACAAATACCAGATATACCAACCCAATAACAGGACCTCTAGATTACCAAAACACCCCACAAGTCTCCTCCTGACCTTCAAAAGATTCTTTGGCCTACTCCTTTTATTCCTCCTCGCTCGATCCCCTAGCAATCCAATGTGAAATTGAAATTAAAATTAGGGTTGGCATGGTGCCCTCTCCTTCTCTTCAGCCAACTTTTCAACTATTTTGCTTATCACTTCCTCTTCATCTCCCTCATAGCCAATTCCCATTTCCTTGTTCATCAACCAAATAGCTTGAGCTTCATTTAGGAGAATCCTGTTTCTATTCACAATTCCGTCTCGAAGAAAGCAGAGGTCGATAGTCTTCTTTGCTGACTCTGACCGATCTCGAACTATGCATTTTTGTTTGTTTCGCCACCTTTTTGGTTTTGAGAATTAACTTTGGAGAATCCAAGAATATCATTAATGGTTTTCCTCTTCTTTTTTCCTTGAACCCCTTTGATAGCTGCTTTGACAGGAAAAAGCTGATTATCTTTCAAATGTTCTAGAAAAGAAGCATCCTCAACCACTTTTCCTTGTTCCAGAGAAGGCTCATTTCCGTAGTTTTCATTATGGACTAAATCCAGTGTCTTTTCAATATGATTATCCTCATTAAGTTCCTTAACCATTGATGCATCTTCTTTACTCTCATCTTGGACATCCAAATTATATGGCTCCAAAGGGTAGTTTAAAAGAGGGATAGAATGTAATTCCCCCCCAAAACTATCCATTACCTTCTCACTTCCCAATGCTGATGATACAATCTCTGAAGTGGAACTCAATGAATCTATTATAGCTTCATTATCAGATTGCACGCCTACTACCATCTTCAGGTGGCTGTTGATGGTACCAATGTCCACCGGAGATGCCACTTCAGAACCATTGTTGGCTGCTTTAACATCGTTTCTAGTTTCCAAGTTGGCAATCTCTACCACTTCATTCCTCATTTGGTCCAAATCATTATCTTCTCCATGCTCACACTCACTTTCCTTGTCCATGAACAAATCAGCAGATATTGGGAATATACTATGCTTTATGGTTCTAAACGATTCTTCTTCCTCCACTTGGATTAAAAATCTTTTACCTTCAATCACTAACTCAACATTACCCATTATTCTTTGTGATTGCTCTGTTGCTATGAGGATATTACCTTTGTCATATGATTGCTCCTTCAAAGTGCTCTCATCCACTTGCAAGAAGTGACCCCAACAGCTACCAATTTCTTTGAAAGTCGGGACTGACCACGCATTTAGAGGCATTCCAAGGCATGAAAGCCGTACAAAACGCTCAACCTTAGCTTGCTCCCCGTTCCAAGGATTAATTTCTTCAAACCAATTGGAAAGCCATCTTTGCTTAATAGTTGAATCTCTGGACTCCACATCAGGAAATGTGATAATCACGAATCTTCCCCCCAGAGATTTGATTTGGACATTATGAACATCTTCTCTTCTAAAAACATACTCCAAGTCCTTTGTTGATAGCAATCTACTGATTTTAGCTATGGCACTCCTAAGGAGCCAGCCATTACCAACCTGTTGAACTTTAATGCTTACATTTGTCTTGCCCAGTAGTTCGGGTTCAGGATTTTGAAAGTTCACCTTGGCAGATGTACCATCAGCTTTATCGTTTCTCACTTCCCCTTGTCTGCTAGATTCCGCGATACCTTTCCTTCTCCAAACTTCTTTTCCTCTCTTTTCTTTTTGGAAATTCTGAGGTTCCTTTTGCAGAGAAATTTGGGGGTTTTGGTTTCTGCCTTCACATCTGATTGTATGGCCCCTGTGACCGTATAAATTCCCTTGAAAGCCTTGCATGTCTTCATTTCTTAAAAATCTTGCAAATTTCACGATTAATCTGTGATCCCAGTACCAGCGGTTGTTGGATTCTAAAACAGCTAGATTAGCATCATCACGCCTATAAAATCTCACAAAACCAAAACTTTGCCCAGAAATTTTACTTTTTTTGTTGGGGATGAATATGTCTCTGATCTTTCCAAACCTGGAGAAGAGATTATAGACCCAAATTTTTCGAATCTGATGAGGTAGATTATCTATGAAGATTGTCGGAATCACTTGTGAGTACATCTCGTCACTCCTTAAATGCCTCAGTATCAGTTGAGAGCAACCCAGAACGAAAATCTCAAAAAACCGCAAATCGGTACTTAGAACCAACAAAATAGATAGGGGAAAATGGGGGATCGACTAAGAAACAGCCGCAACGTTCGAAATCTTTGATGAACGGAACAAAATATATGGAGTAAAGTTATTCGGATTACCTGATCAAAAAAACCCCAGACACGATCATTCCTTTTTCGTCACTGCGTCGTCAATATGAGACATGTCACATCAATATATATACACACAATATGTATCACATTTTCACTACAGTCCAAAACTATCATATGAGATTTTTTGGGACGTTTTATGAGGTTGACTTTTGCCGATATGAGATTTTGTGGCTCATTCGAATTTTTGGTACTTTTTATGAGTATTTGTTGCTTCATATATGAGATTTTTGAAACCCAAAATGTTATATGAGAGATCACGCAAGGTTTTATGATTTTTTTTTGTTCTCCATATGAGATAAAAATGACCGGTATAGGGGGTCACTTTTTGCATATGTGGCGCAATCTCGGCCGTCGATCTGGTCAAAGTTGCATATGGTACGCCCTTTCATATTTTTTGCCAGCAAATCTCATATGTGACCCACAAAAACTCATATTTGTGTCACAAAATCTCATTTTTGAGCCCAAAAAAGGGTTGCACATAGTAGCATGCCTCTTTGGATGGATCTGAATGCCTTATCTCTGTTGGCTCAGTTGACCAACTTGTTTAGATGGGCAAAAGCTCTAATTCTTTCTCAGTCAAATCCTTATATGATCTGTCCAATCCTCCTGAAAATTCTTCAAATTCCACCTTTGGCTTGGCTGATTCATCATGGGAAAATCAAATCTGGGGAGTTTTTGTTCAGGCTTGGGATTATTCACAACATGGAGGAAGCCAATTGTAAGTTCTGTTCTTTCCACCTAGAATCTGTTGATCATTTTATGTTGCATTGTACTCCGGTGTGGTAGTTATGGTCCAACATTCTCTCATGGTGGGGGGTGCAATGGGTCACTCCTAAAAGTGTTCTGGACTTATTTTTAAGGTGGAAAGTCTTGAATTTAAAGAAGAAGTTAAGAGTAATTTGGGATGTTACTTCTTTGGCTGTCTTATGGACAATTTAGAACCAGAGAAATGCTTGCGTTTTTTAGCATGCTGTCACTGATTGGGACAAAACTGTTGAACTCATCAAGATCAGAATTGCGTTGTGGGTGAAACCAAAAATCGAAAGAAGGGAGCTCTCAATTGATGATTTTATTTTCAATTTCAAGAGTATTCTGGAATCGATGTAATATTTAGTTGTCTTCTTGTTCTTCTGAATTGATCTTCTGGGTTTGTCCAACAGATTTTTTGCTTTTGTTCGGTTGGCTTCTTGATAACCTTGCTTTCTTTCTATCCAGGGTCTTTTGGAGGGTTGCGTCTAGTGATCTTTTTCATCTAGTCAGGTTGTTTCTCCTCCCTCATTCCCTTTTAATCTTTGTAATTCTTCAAAGATTAATAAAGTTTTTTGCCGTTAAAAAAAAAGCAAATGGAAAGTTCCACCAGCCGTTCAATGGGCGGACGATAAAAATACTATTTTACGGTAAAATTATACTTTTACCAATAAAAGTATATGTACTCTTACTGGTGTAGACACCCCAATTTTTGAACCCGAGATGCGCTCGAGCATTCCCGATGATGAAACGGACCAATCATGATTACCTGGAACCTGTGAGAATGACTTGAATTTGATCAAAATCAACCAAGCACCACCCCAAACAATCAAAATATTCCAAACCAACCCAAGCACTATTGAACCAAGCCAAGCCAGCAAATTGCCATCAAGATCCTTGAGCGCTCAATCCTGAAGCCTTGAGCGCTCAACCCTGGGAAAACACCTTGAGCGCTCAAGCCCACGGCTTTGAGCGCTCAACTCTGATCCAGTCAGCAACTTGCAGAGTATCTCATCATGAGATTTTCTGCATGGGAGCGTCTGGGATGATCTTATACGATCTCTATATGTATAATACACTCCACTAACTCCAAAAATACACAAAAAATACTTCTCCCCCATTTTCAAAATACAAACCCACTTCCTCTCTCTCCTCTCTTCCCTCCCACTCACTCTATAAAACCCATTCACCACCCCTGGTTTTGGGGTTAACCATTCTCACACTCCAGCTCTAAAATCCTCCAGAAGAAATATCCTCTCTCTCTCTCTCTACAAACAAACCACTCATTCACCATCCAAACCACTCACAAAAACCACTCTTCAAACTCTAAATTCGTCCTCTGATTCTCAATCAACCACACACATTGTCTCATTTATCTATAACATCAACAAAAACACCCACAATCGTCCATCCTCAAGCCCAAAATCAAGTGCCAGTTTTCAATCAAGTTCAAAAGGTAGTTAGACAAGTGACAAACTCACTGTTTTGATCCTTCTGAGGAAGACCAGTGGGTTCAAGCAAGTTCTTTATACTTGCATTGAACTCACAAAGGGTCTAAAGGTTATTTAAAAATACTTTAAAAATCTGCAGTTACCAGAGGGGTTGAGTGCTCAAGCTTCAGGCCTTGAGCGCTCAATCCCAGTTCAGAACAGTTTCTGTCTTGCAGATTTTTGTGCTTTCTTTTGGTTTTGATCATTATTTAATGGTTACTAGTGTCCATGTAATCCTCAAAACAGCTTATTTTGTCATAAAATCACAAGCATGAATGTTGGTTAGCTATTTTTATGATGATCAAAAATCAAAACCTTTGTGAATCTCCTTTTTTGAGCACAAGAGGGTGACAGAATCACTTTCAATTGCTTCGGTTTAAAGTTCTGAAGGTCCTGAGAATCATCAAGCATCCATTTTCAAGTCAGATATCAGAAAGCCAGATTATGGCTTGAGCGCTCAAGGTCATTCACTTGAGCGCTCAAGCTGTTCTTGAGCAATGTGCTGATTGTTTGTTGTTTTGATGATGGACCATGGTTTAGTTTATTTCTAGTGTGTGTGAGTTGTCATTTCTATGCTTAGAATCTGGATCCCTCTCCCACTCCTCTTTTTTTTAAACATTTCTTTGTTAATTTGTTGAGATTACACTCTTTTCATCATTCTTTAAGAGATCAACCCGACTGTTCTTGCTTGCTTCTCCTTGGAAAATGTTTGATAAATGTTTGATCTTGTAAAGAAGTTGTAAAGAGGGTTAATTTCACAAAAACCAAAAACTGGTTTGAGCGCTCAATCTGCAAGCATTGAGCGCTCAAGTTGGTTTGAGGGCATTGAGCGCTCAAGCCATCATCTTTGAGCGCTCAAGCCTCATTCTGGGATCCAGATTACAAGTTGATTAAATTAGGCTTCATGTTCGTAAATTTCTGGAATTGCTGTACACTTTCTGTAATTCCTCATTTTCTGTAAATATTTGTGGCAATTTCATTTGTTATCATCATCACCATTCATGTAAATTATCAAGCACAAACATCCACTTTAGACATACATTTTATGTTTTTATTGTTTATGTGATTCCCATTCCCGACCCCCTATTTTCATGAATAAATTGAATTTCAAATATTTCTAAAATCCCACAAAATATCGAGTAGAGACCGGTTCACGGACCGGGCGAGAGGGGTGCCGTAAAACTCTTCCCCTCTCGTAACCAAACCCCCGAATCCGAGAAATCTTTGGTTCCGCCATGATCAGTGAAATCTTTTTCAAATGGGCAAACGAGTCATATTTTTATCGGTTTCTCGGGTTTGGACCTAAAATCCGGGTGACGACTCAAACAATCGCAATCTTTTCGAAACGCGAACCGCATCGTTTTCCAGTGGGCCGTCCACAACTGGTTAAAGAGTTTTTTCCTACCGTTAAAAAAAACACTTTTATCGTCCGTCCAATGAACGGATAATAGAAAGACTATTAGCAAATTTACAAACTTGTCACCAAAAATTATGCATAGAACAAAATGATTTGAAGCCTTTGGTTTGACGTGTTTGCTCCACACAATTGATCTATTAAAAAAAAATTACTTAAGAATTTGCCTTGTTTAATTTATAAAAAAATAAATTTCTTGTAAATCTCCTAAGCCAGACATGGATGACTTGCTTCGGATCAAAACTAGAAATTTTTTTCCCTAGGTGCAAGTATATTAGCCCGAATACTAAGTCTGTGACCATGGAAAAAACAAAAGAACAAAAAAGAGAAATCAAGAAAGAAAGTTGATAGCTGTCGGATTCTTCAATCGAGAGACTAGAGACAGACATTCTTTTTTTAGGGCTCGTTAACCTGCGAGAATCTCTATTTTTTTTGTCTTTTCTGCCAATTTAGTCTTCCCACCTCTTAACTTTTCGCATGATATACAATATTTTAACTTTATTTTTCTTGCATTCCAAGATATCAATTGCGCTCTCAGAGGAGAGATTCCATGAACACACACAACTTACCAACACACACAACATACCCTTAGAAATTACAAATACACGCATACCCATTCTGCGATCTTGGGAAAGTGCTCACTTTGGGAGCACAACCGGGCTCTCATTCCTTGCGATCAGTGAGGGATGCAAGATTACAAATTTCGTCTAATTTACGGAAACACTATTCACTATTCAGTAATCTTACCAAAAAAATCTAAAAGTAAGAAGAAAATTGGAGGATTAATGCAGGGGTCAAACACCCTCTTGCACCCCCTTGTCCGCCCCTGCTTGCAACAAATACCATTCAACTCCCGCAATCTAATGGAATACAAGAGTGTATGTAGGAAGAATATATGTGGATCGAATTTCCAGCTAATGTGCGATTTTCTGGGTTTCTCTTTGGAATTTCATTGCAGAGTTATGCATAGGTTTGAGGGGCTTCGCATGAGTTCAAAAAATACATGAAAATTTTGTAAATTTTTTATAATACATAATTTGATTTTTTGTAATACTGTTTACACTGAATCATTGATAAAAAGCCAAAGTACATAAAAATTCATGTAGATCGATTGCGTAGCTAACATAGCTCAACTGAGGCCCAACTTACTATGATTATTGCTAGAGCTTGCAATTAATCCTAATTAAATAATTGTCAAGAAAATACACAGGTTTGTCAATCAGCATAGATTGTGTCATAGCACGACCCATCTTACTAATACCCGTCTCAATGGCCCGGATGGTCTAATAGCACGACCTGTCTTACTGACATAACCTATCTCAATCCCCCAAATTGCATACTAAGAAAACTGTTGCATGACTGTATTTAAGAAAACTGCTTTGTCACTATCGAGAAGTGAGTTAATTGAGGCGTCCGATTAAAAAGTCGAAGAATTGGCTGAAGCAGGAACGACAAGATTGGTAAATCTTTGTTGTTAATTCATTCAAAATAAACTACTGGTACGAGTATTCACCAAGCAGGTCATAACCAGATAGGTAATCAAACCTGTGACACTCTAGTGCTTTGGAACAACATATTCATAGGAGATTCTTTTAGCTACATGTTCCAAATAAATTGTTTGTTGGCGGTTTCTAGAATCATCCTGATGCATTGTTACGATTACCGAACTGATTTGAATTTCTCCATGTACAAATTTTTTGAGGCTAGAAAGAAGAATGATCAAGGTGCAGCTCGTAATTAATGAGCTCTACAAGATTAACTTTAAATTGACAAAGTCACAAACGTGGCCATTCTGTATGGATCTATCAAGTGGTCTAACTTTCTTGATGTAAGGTCTCCCATAATCACACAAAAGTACTAAACCTCGGAGGCGGGGATGCTGTTGTACATAAACTGCACCGCAGCTGCTGTACATGAGAAAAACATTGCAGTTTTGCTTTGGTTGCCCAATGCGATCTTGTGGGGACTCACTTTCGGGTCCCACACAATCGATCGTAATCGTTAAATAATTTTAAAATAATTATTCAAGTGATCTTGAAAAAATCAGGCCCATTGGATATTTTTACATAATTGATCTAATTCGTTTGATTTTCATTCAGAATTCAGGATATTGTAGTTAGAAAGAATCTTCAAGAAAAGTTATACAATCTTGTGCTAAGTAACTCATTTATCTGAACCATAGGTGTTATAGGGCTCTTTAAGAAGAGCATCCAATAAAAAAATTATCTTGATTGGACATCTGTAGACACCCCGCCGGATTTCACAAAAATTCAGTTCTAAAAACGGTTTGATTGATTAACGGGAGTCGCCACGTACCCAGGTTTGAGGACCGTACCCGAATAGACTTTAATCACGAATTTATACGAGGGCACGTAAATGCATTTAAAAGACGAAAAATGAGATGAGTGGATACATGTGCTGTGTTATGAATGCATGACAATGATATTCTTCTAGTGGAATGCTAAGTAATAAGACTAAACAACTCAGAGATATCCCAAAATGGACTCACAAACACCATACTATGCACACCCGGACTATTCTGTGCACACCCGTACTGAACAGGTCTAGGCACCTGGAGCAAAAGTGGGCGCCTGGAATAGGGTACTCCAAGCGCCATGAGAATGACAGGGGGCGCCTGGAATTTACCTGTGTGGGCACCTGGAATGTTGAGCAGGCACAAATTTTTCCAAGTCTAGGCTTCTGATCAAACAATAAATGCAATCCTTGAAGCTTATTCTACATGTATACTGTGGTGTACATGTTTTATGACTCTTTGGACCAGATGAACCTCAAGACCAGATCTAGGAGATGATTTATGCTTGAAAAACCATGATTTTGGAATGTTTTATAGATGATAAGTGGCATCCTAATCTGATTCTTGATATGATCTACACTTATTTATGCATATGGGGAACAAATGAACCAGTTTGAAGCTTGAGGGAGAGAGTGAGATGTAAACCTGCAACATATGTATGGAATATGCAAATTTATTAGAGTGAGTGCCCTTTTAAATCCTACCCTTATCTACTGTGATTATTCTGATCACGCCTAAAATCAACAATAAAGACCATGCAGACCATGAATGACTCTTAGAACCCCTTTTCAACTTGATTTCTCTTTTAGAAATGACTCAAAATGAACTCTTGGATGTATATCACAACTTTGAATCCTGATCAACAACTTCAAATGTCATGCAAATGGCTAAACAAAACATGTAGAAGACATAAAACACAAGAGGGAGTTGAGAGTCCAAGCGCCCATACTCTGTATGGGTGTGAAATGTTTCCCTCCTTTTGTGATTTTGTCAACCTTCCCAACCCCCTAACTGATATTGAAGACCAGTAGAGGTTAGGTGGTGTCCCCTCTGGGCCTTATTGAAAAACTTTGGTAGAGAATCTACCTTGAAAGACTTGATTTGATGACTTGGGTTTCGTTTTTGGAGAATTTTTAGTAGTTGAATGGACTGGATTTTGGTTACTGGAAGTGTACCAAATTGACTGTGGGTGGTTTGGTTGGGGGTTTGATTGTGGATGTTGAAAGTGAGTAGAGTCAAGGGGGTATAAGAGTGGATTTGTAGGTGATGGAAGGGATGAACAGGGAGGGAGTAACTGAAGATGGTTATTCACGAGAAGTTTCTGCAAAGTAACAATATATGAGAGAGTGGAGTTGATCATCTCCAAAATGGAGGAGAAATGGGGTATAAATAGGCTTGAAAGGGTCCAAAAAGGGCCATTAGGATCATTAGGGGGCAGTATTAGGGGACTGAATAGCCTAATCATCTCCCTCCACTATTTCTCCGTGAAAAAATCCGACAAATAATCTTCCCGCCCATGATCTCCTTCAAACACACGCAACCTGGGTAGAAGTCTGGGCGCCTACACTATTCAAGTCCAGGCGCCTGGACTCCCTGTGGGCGCCTGGAATGGGCAAGTCCAGGTGCCTATGAAAGAAATCCGGGTGCCCTTGTTTTGAAGTTTTGGGTTGTTCCTAGGGTTTTTAAGGGCTTTTGGTGAGGTTTATGGAAGGTTTTTGGTGGAGTATCCAAGTTCATAATCAAGTCTCATATGCTCGCGTTGGGTATTTTCATCCTCGGGGAGGCCGTGGAACTTCAACAGTCCGGATTGGGGTGTCTACAACATCAATAGGTATCAATAATGTTTTTACTGGATGATGTTCTCAAGAAGTCCTACAATACCAATGGTTCAGATCAATAGATTACCGAGCGCACAATTGTATAACTTTTCTTGAAGATTCTTTCAAACTACATGGTACTGAATTATGAATGAAATCAAATGAATTAGATCAATTACCTAAAAAATCCAATGTGCCTGAATTTTTTAAGACCACTTGAATAATTATTTTAAAATTATTTAACGGTTCAAATCGATTGTGTTGGACCGGAAAATAGGTCCCACAAGGTCGCATTGGACAACCAAAGCAAAACGATAATATTTTTTTTATGCACAACAACATCCCCACCTCCCTAAACCTCATATTAGCTCAGAAATGTGTACAAGAAATTAATTAGTTTGTCTTGTTTTATTCCTCTCAATTGTGTTGTCAGTGGCGGAGCTTCCGCGCATCCTCGGGCCCTCCCAATTTCTAACTGTGGAGTATACTTTGTATATATTTTTGCTTGCGCCCTTGGATTGTATTCCAATATTATTCCCCAAGCGTAGGGTTTAGGCCGGCGGTAGCATGATAACCGGTGAGTCCGGGTCGATTCCACGAAGACCGAACGCACCCGGCGTGAGAGTTGTCTTGCAAGTGTAGGTTTTTGGCCTTAAAGCGGCAAACTTGGATTTTGTGATTTTGTTTGGTGGAATTCTCTTAACTTCGAGAACGACTCGGAAGATTAAAAATGACAAATTAAACTAAGGCGTAGTCTAGGGGATTTAACTACCATGACTCGGGTTAATCCATCCTCTCTTGATAACCGGCTCGGGGCATCGTTAAATGCCCCCTGAACGGAAGATTTAGAGTTTAAAACCGTTACTAGAAAAATGTGTTTAACAAAGAATAGGGGTTTTCGGTTCATTTGGCAAACGATTAAGTTGACATCGCCCTAAGCATCACACGTGCCAAGTAGTCAAGCTCTTGGCTACGCGTGATCAAAGAGATTAACAAACCCAACCTTTGGTACATAAAATTGAATCCCTGAATTTTCGGTAAACAAGCGATGTATACTAAATGAACGAGATGGATGGATTTATCCCAAGTCATGGAGTGCTAATCACCCCATGACTAAGCCTATTAAACTACTCACTTATTATGCTAGAAATTAAGGCTTAGAATTTGTAGAAAACCAAAAACATGTTTAATAACTCTAAAAATTGATTTTTATGATTAATCATAGGTTTGCCTAACACTTTATACTTTGAGAAATTAACTAACAAGAATTAGAACAAGGATTTTCAAGGGAAATAACTAGAGAAACAAGGAAATGAAAAACTTAACAAGAACGAAAATAAACTAGATAGATAGAACAATCTAAGTACGAGCTACAACATTAATAAACGACAAATTAACGGGAGAAGTAAACTTACATGAGAGTTCTAGAGAGATAAAGCTCCAAAATCCTCCAATGGAGGAGCAAAAACTAACTAACAAAATGAAAGAGTAAGTGTTATGTGAGAAGGAGAGAGGAGAGTGTATTTATTCATCCTATTTTCTCTCTCTACATAATATCTAATAAAGCTCTCACATTAACCAAAAGTTTCCATAAAAGAAAAGCACAAAAAGTGCTCAAAAAATGATGCTCGGGGGGGTTTGGATCGATCCATGATGGGTCTGGATCGATCCAAGGTTGTCTGGTGGACGTTTGGCAAGAAGTGGATCGATCCACTTGGGCCCTGGATCGATCCAGATAGTGTGGATCGATCAAACTTGATCATGGATCGATCCAGAAGTGTCTGTTCGGGCAAATTTTTGACCCAACTTCGCGGGCACGCCCGGCTTCGTCCGAACTCGGAATGAGGCGATTCTTGAACTGTTGGAAAGCTCTATGAGTCTACTTTCAAACCCAATTGACCTCATCTTCATAGCCTTTGTATAATGAGAGAAATGAGCCTTTTTCTATCGGTGTGTCGAATTTCCTCGAGCCTCATAACTCTAGATTTCTTGGTCCTTTGTTCCGGGCCTTCCTTGAACCTTCCAAAGCTCCTTGAATCGACTTTTAAGATTCGGCGATTGTCCTCCATGGCATTGCGGGACCTTGGGTACTTCCGGATACAACCGGGGATTATTTGGAGCTTAAGGATACGCCTTTTGCTCCATTTTACCTAAAACTTGAAAAACACACCAAACGCGCAATATGAAACAATTCAAAGTATTTTAAATGCGAAAGTGTGTGCAAAATGAGAGAGATAAGCCTGGATTATATGCAACATTTGGGGCTTATCAATTTTTATTAGATATTTTAAAAAAATTATAAAATTTCAGAAATAATTCAAATGTAAGTATAAAAAAATTATAAAATTTCAGAAATAATTCAAATTTCTGAAAATGCCAAATTATGGTGAATGATATTGTGCGATGATATGGCGTTCGTCGAATGATATTATAACAACAATACTCGAGATGAATTTTTCAATTTCTCAAAACCTTCTCATAAAAACTTAAATGATTGGATTTAGTCTTGAAAAAATCGTATAACTAAGATTTATTTCATCACTCGGCTCCCTCCGACTTCGACTCCTAGTGTGGTTTAGTTGTTTTTAGGTTGTGTAAGATGGGAGAGTTTGTTTGCAGGAGAGTTTAGTTGTGTTGTGCATGTGCCTCTCCCTCTCACAACTGGTGGCCTCATCAAAGATTATCAAGGGACATGGATTCTGTTAGGAAATTTGAACAACGCACTCAAACTCACCAATACACAAAACTCTCAGTATCTCAGATGTTATGAATCACAGAAAACAAACCAGAGAGAGAGAGAGAGAGAGAACATAGGTATACGAGATTTGGCAACTGCTTACTCCTTGGGAGCGACACTAGTTCACTAGAATCAATGTATGAAACTCTTAAAGTCTCTCTTTAAGTGCAACAACTTTTTCACAAAAGAATATGACATTTTAAACCCTAAAAAACCGGTTAAGGGCCTTATATACGTAATATGTTTGTGTCTGATGGTTCTGACCAATCCACGGCGGTCCTTGCCATTTTTACAGCAACTTCAAAACCTATAGACTATCCTGACCAAAAGTACTAAAACTTAATAAATTGGTTTTCGCAACCCAACAATCTCCCAGTCGAAGACTTATTTCTGAACCTATCTTGTAACTCCATCAAAACTACAAAGTGAACGTAGTGATCTTCACCCCTCTTGGTGTAGCTGGAGCCTTTCAACTATTCAAGCATGATGGCCAACTGGAGTTGAACACAACTTCAGTTTCTCAATGGTGATCGGCTTTGTCAACATATCTGTTGGATTTTTGCCCCCCAAAATCTTTTCAAGGTACTTCACATCAATGTTCGATCTTCACTCTGGCATGAAAGACCAGATTATTTGCAAGGTGTATCATTGAAAACAACAAAGTCCTCTTGCTTCAAACCTAACTCACCCAGAAATGTTTTTAACCAAATCATCTCCTTAGTAGCCTCCGTCACGGCAACATACTCAGCTTCTGTCATCGATAAAGTTACTATCTTCTCTTCTGCAGACAAGAGACCCGATTCATTGTTGTTGATCCCAAAGTATAAACATAACCCTTGGTACTTCACCTCATATCATGATCACCTGCGAAGTCAACATCCCCTCACCATCAAATCTCCTCTCCCAAAACACAATGGTAGATCAATGGTCCCTCGTAAATACCGCAAAATCCACTTTACGGCCTCCCAATTCTGTTTTCTCGGATTGCTTGCAAACCTGCTCACAACTCCTACTGCATGGGCAATATCCGACCTTATGCAGACCATCACATACATAAGGTTACCAACGGTCGAGGCATAAGGACCTTGGCCATATACTCCTTCTCAGCATCTGACTTAGGAGATTACACATCAAAAGCCTAAACTGACTTTGTA
Source organism: Vaccinium myrtillus (assembly GCA_016920895.1). Lineage (NCBI taxonomy): Eukaryota > Viridiplantae > Streptophyta > Magnoliopsida > Ericales > Ericaceae > Vaccinium > Vaccinium myrtillus. The sequence continues at coordinate 27,566 of JADGMU010000839.1, forward strand.
GAGGTGCGCAAATTGCTTTGGCGTTTTGCATATTGAACCCCTCAACGACCCGTTCAATATATCCAGCCTGACTCAACTTCAAGAACCCTTAAGTTCTATCCCTGTTGATTCTCATCCCAAGTATCTGCTTCGCCGCATCCAATTTTTCATGGCAAATTCTCTTGCCAACTGTTGTTTCACCTTGTTTATCTCATGTAGACAATACCTAGCCATAATCATATCATCTACGTGAAACAATAATATAATGTAGCTTGACTTACACCGTTTATGGTAAAAACAGTGACCTGCATTGCATCTAATGTAGCCGCTACGCTGCATGAACCCATCAAATTTCTTGTACCACTAATTGGGAGCATGTTTCAACCCATACAGGCTCTTTTTTAGCCTACGAATCAACTCTTTCTTGCTCTTCTTAATGAAGCCAACAGGCTACTTCATGTAGATTTCTTCATCCAAGTCACCATGCAGAAATGTAGTTTTAACATCCAACTTTTTAAGGGAGAGATTTCTTGTAGCCACCAAACTCACAACTACTCGGATTAAGGGTGTACACGGTCCTGATCGAATCGGATTGGCATGAATCCAATCCTAATCCATGAGTCACGATTTTTTGAAAATACAATCCGTGTTTGGACCAAAAGTCTCACGGTCCTGTTCCAATCAGATCCGCAAGTTACGGATTGGTTTCGGTTTTATCCACGGATTACATGTCATATGTAATTAAGTAACAAACAGTTTGATTAAAATAAAATCCTAATAGATCCAAAGTAGAAAACAGAGAGACCTTAGATGGAGCATGTGATGGAGCCACAACCAGGACCTAAATAAGCAGCAGTAGAAGCAGTTACATAGTGTAATAGAATCAAAGGCAGTTTAATACCAAAAAAAAAAACAGTGAACAACAACTACTGAATTCATCAAAGTCGAACACAAATGCAAGGTAGTGGAATACATCGAAGTCCAAGACAAATTGGCAATATTTATAGAAGATAACAGTATAACCCTATATCAAATTGGCAATATTTATGGAAAGTGGTAAAATTGTTTATATATACTATATATATCTATATTAAAAAAATTATATATAATAAAAATCTCACGGTCCGGATCGGTAAATTCATGGTTTCAAATTCAAAATTTGTGTCCAGACCGCGAGTCACGATTTATTATTCAAAATCTCACGGTCCGGACCGGATTCATGGGTCACTAGTTTTTTTGTGCAGCCCTAACTTGGATAGTGATTATCTTCACAATTGGAGAAAATATCTTTGTATGATCCACCCCTTATTTTCTGTTGGAACCCTTTCCCTACTAGTCTGACCTTATACCTCTTACTACCATCGCTTTCCTGTTTGACCGGGTAAACCTAGTTGTTCTGTAAAGCCTTTTCCCAGCTGGAAGCCTTATAACATTTAAATTAAATTACTTGCCGACGAAAAATTTCCTCACCTATGTAATTTTATAACATTTAAATTAAATTACTTGCCGACGAAAAATTTCCTCGCCTATGTAATTTTATAACATTTAAATTAAATTACTTGCCGACGAAAAATTTCCTCGCCTATGTAATTTTATAACATTTAAATTAAATTATTTGCCGACGAAAAGTTTCCTCGCCTATGTTATTTTATAATATTTAAATTAAATTATTTGCCGACGAAACGTTTCCTCGCCTATGTAATTTTCCAGGATCGTTTTCCATGATTATTGGCGAGGAAATTGATGAATTATCGACAAAAAATTATCGATATAGGAGACGGAATATTTCCTCGCCAAAACTCAATATAGGAGAGGAAATTATTTTGTCGCCAAAAACTCATTATAGGCGAGGAAATTCTTATTTTCCTCGCCATGTGACCTTCTGCGACAACCCTTTGTCGACAAAACTGGTGACAAAATATTTTCCTCGCCTATACCATTGGCGAGGAAAAGTGTACCATTTATGACGATTTTCATTCCTCGCAAATTATGATTTTTCTTGTAGTGACTCCCAAGTCTGATTAGAGTGGAGAGAATCCATCTCCTCTTGCATAGCACAATCCCACTTCTCTGAGTCACTGACTTGTAAAGCCTCGTCATAGAAAGACTGTTCATCACTGTCTGTCAAAAGCAAGTAATATAGCGATGAACAATAGTTTGGATTAGGTTTGGGTACCCTTGTTGATCTCCTCAATGTGACAACCGGTGGGCTTGACCCTGTCTCTAAAATTGCCCCATCTGAAACTGTCTCCTACCTAGTCAGAACTCTGTTCAATCCCACTACTTTCTGGAAGATCATCCAACTCAAGTTACTCAGATGTGCGCCCATCTGATGCTGAACTCCCACTGTTTTGTTTGTTATCACTATCTTTGTACAACACCAACTCATTGGATACGACATCCCTCTTTTTGATTATCTTTGAATTTTTCTCATCCCAAAAACAATAACCAAATCACTATCGTACCCAAAGAACATGCACTTCTGTGACTTAGGCCATGTTCCACTAACAAAAAACTAGTTTAAATCAAAAACTTCTTCATTCCACTAAAAAAAACCCCACAAAAAACCAACAAAAAAACCACTTCATTCCACTAACCTAAAAAAAACCAAATCATTGCACAATCAAGTACATGTACTTTAATCATGTAAAATTACGAATCTGCCCTCCCTTCAAAAAAAAAGAGAGCAATAGTTGTTTGGGTAGAAGGGTAGATTTGTAATTTCATAACACAACTAAAAAAACCAAAAAACCAAAAACTTGTTAGTGGAACTAGTTGGTTTTTTTGAAAAACTAAAGATAAAAAAAAACCAAAAAACTAAAAAACCAATTAGTGGAACATGGCCTTAGCATCTAGCTTGTCCCTGACATTGTCTCTAACATGAACATAAGAAACACAGCCAAAAACTTGTAAATGTGAGATTTACCTCTTTATCACTCCAAACCTCCTTTGGTATCCCAAAGTTCAACGAAATTGATAGTCCATGGTTGATTAAGTATGCTGCTGTATTCACCGCATCTGCCCAAATTGTTTTTGGCAACCTTGTGTGTATCCGCATGCTCCTTGCACGCTCTGTTAATGTTCTGTTCATTTGCTCCGCGATGCCATTCTATTGTGGAGTACCCGGAAGTGTCCTCTCTAAGCAAATCCCGGATAGAGCACATGCTCTCTTGAGCTCTCCGAGCTCATACTCTCCACCATTGCCTGACCTCAAACACTTCAATTTCAAATTTGTCTTATTCTCAACCAAGACTTCATAAACCTCTGACTTGTACTTTATGAAGTATACCCATACCTTTCTTGAGTGATCATTAGTAAAGGTAACAAAGTATATAGAACCGCTAAGATAAGGCACAATGCTTAGACCCCATACATTTGTATGAACAAGCTCCAGCTTGTTAGGCTTAGGAGGTCTGCCACCCTTCTGAAAACTGATCCATTTCTGCTTGCCGAAGATACAGTCTCCGCACATGTTAAACACCACTAGCTCAAAGCCCTGGTAGTTTTCCTTGTGATTGCAAAACCTTCATTCCCTTCTTACTCATGTGTCCTAACCTACTGTGCCATAAATTTGAACTCACCCTGCTATTTGGCATAGCAAGTGCATTCCCTGAATGTGAAGTCAAATAAAGAGTACCACTCTTTTTACCCCGTGCAACCACCATATTATTGTTGGTGTCTTTCTAGTGTCCCCTGTGGATGTTGAAATATAACCCGCTGCTCTCAATTGCTCTTCAGCTGCAAAATGTGGTTGACATCTTTCAACCACCACTTATAACCCGTTGTCTTAATCTGCACATCCCTATTTCCCATGATGTTACACGGCTCTTCGTCGCCAAAGTATACCTGTATGAAGTTGCCTGCCACATAGTTCTTCAGAACCCACTTGTTAGTAGTCGTGTGGAATGAGTCACATGAATCAATTACCCATGACTCGGCGATACTGTCCATAGAAAGAATAAGTGCATCCTGCACAACATGAGCCTCCTAGTCACCATTACTTTTCTTTGGAGCCTTGCAAACTGATGACATGTGAACCACCTAACCACAGTTCCAACATTCACCATTAATTTCCCGTACTTGTGATTTCCCACGTTTTCCTTTGCCGCATGACTTTGATTGATCCCTGTTCCGATTCTGACTACCCTTGGTCTGGCTTCTGCCCCTCTACTCAAAACTTAGAGCTGAAGCTGAACCACTTGAATTGGATGCTATCGCTAGTGATTTCCTCCTAACTTCTTCAGTTAGAATCAAACTCACAATTTCGCTCAGTTTGACTTTCCTCTTCCCAGCCGAATTACTAACAGCAGTAACCGTATCCTGCCAGCTCTTTGGCAACTAAGACTGGATCAACAAGGCTTGAAGCTCATCGTCAAATATAATAGAAACAAAAACTAACTGATCGAATATTGCCTTAAATTCACTGAGAGGTGACATAAAAGAACATCCTTCAAACATATTCAAATTAAAAAGCTTCTTCATTAGGTGTACCTTATTTGCCGCGGACGGCTGTTCGTACATCTCCGCGAGCATATTCATCAAGTCGAACGTGGCGTTCTCCTTTGACATATTTTGTGCAACAGACTTCAAGAGCGATAACCGAATCAAACGCATTGCCTTCTGGTCAAGAGCTACCATTCTTCGTTACACTCTCCTGTTTTCTTCCCTTTTTCCTTACCTAGCAATGGCTGATAAAGATTCTTCTCACAAAATAGTCCTCTATATGTGTCTTCGAGAAAGTAAAGAACCATCAAACTTATCGATCTTCGATTTTCCTTCTTCCCAAACAATAACTCCCTCTAAAAACACCCCAGGTTGTCAAACAAATCGAAACCCTACTTATTAGCAAATAATACTTTTAATTTTAGTAGTTGTAGTTTAAATAATTTAGTTCGCAACTTCATGATCGATGATGCTGTAGGAGTTAAATATCCCAGAACTTGTTCTCTTTAGTAATTTATATATTAATTCTTCCTTTTCATTGGAAAAAAAAAATTGTGTTGTGCATAGTACTACAGTTTAGTTGGACTCATGAAAGAGTGGAAAGAGTGAGAAAACAACAAACAAATAGAGAAAAAAGAACAGATAACAATATATACATCTTAAAAATACCATTTAAGTGTACCCATTAAGATGACACAAAAAAAATAAAATTTGAGTCTCACTTTTTTCTTTTGCACAGCAAAAAAGATTGTGTCACATAAATTTTAACTCTACTATTAGATCGCCAAAACCCCAACCATGCACAGATAATGTTGCACAATATATCTTCATCATGTCCACAGCAGTACAAAGTGGCTGAGCTTGGAATCTATGGTTGTCTGCTTCGGCTATGTTAGAACAAAATGTTAATGAATGTTTCCTAACAAAAACCAACTTGTAGCACATCACAAATTCTCTTCCATCCAATAAGAATCAAATTCTTCAATGATACATGTCACTAGGTATAATTCTGAACTACGAAAAAAAAGTCAGACATTTCTATCTCCAATTAGAATCAAATTCTGCCATGACACTTATTTTAGGCTTTTAGCAGACTACCACACATATCATTGTTATAATTTGTAATAGAAATCGTAGAAAATAAGAATAATTCTTACTCCAAAGATAGATACCCTCCCATTGGGTGGGCCATTATGTTAAGTTGCTGTCATTTCTAAGGATTTTAACTTTCTAAACAAAATAAGAAAATGGGGTCCACAACTTGCCGTCCAAATTGATCAGTTTCTTGTCATATTTAACTAACCTAATAAAATAATTGGAGTTTTTTATTGTGTAAATACAATGGGCTTACTATTAGCAGTGGTGACTCCAAGACTTTTAATTTGTGCAGTGGGGTCGTACCGAATCTTTTTCGCCACAAGAAATTTTTGCAGGCTTCTACTAAATGAAATTATACCACATAAAGGTTTAGCTCTAATATTACTTAATGTCTTCAATTTTTTGTCACAATAAATTTTAGCAGGTTCTACTAAATAAAATGGGAAATGATAATGTCAAAACTATTTTTGTTTGTGCCAAAACTGTAGTCCATAAAGGCTTGTACCTTGCACATGGTACAAGGTTTTTAAGCACTACAATTATTCCACATACAAGTTTAGTTCTTATATTCCTCAATGTCTTCAATTTTTCAAAAAATTGATTCCTAATGCAAAATTCTTTTAAATTTGTTATATTAGAATCCGAAAACAAGAATAGTTTCAACTAAATTGATATAAAACAAGATCTAAAATTAGCGGAAACGGCTAAAATACACACGCAGTAAGGGTGTTTACCATATGCACCTATTGTATGGTCCAAATTGTGTCACCTCATTACCAATCGTAACATTTTTTTAGTTTTCATAACTTTTCAGCAATATGATTCGTAACATTTTCTATGATTTGTAACATTTTGGTGTGTCTCGTAACTTTTATAAAAACAATCGTAACTTTTGTAGGGGTGTGTATCATAGACACCCAAATAAGGGGTTGTATTGTAGCCCACCATCTTAATTTTACATAATTACACCTAGGAGGTGTTCCACTAACTAATTTTTTCCAAAAACTAGTTTTTCCCAAAAATCAAAACAGGTCATTCTCTCACAAAAACCAAGGCAATTTTAAAACAAAACTCACTTAGTAGAACACCCCCTTAGTTTAATGGGATCTAGTCACTATTTTTTCATCAACAATTTATTACTATATAAGGATTAATTAATAATGTGGATTTCATTGGGTCAAGTGACACTACAATCTCCATGTCAAAAAAAAAAAAAAAGTGACACTACAATCTTTGTGGCGTCACCACTAAGCGTAAGACATATCCAAAAAGGAGAAGAAACTCAAGAATCATTCGAATCAAAGCTGGAGACAACAAAGCCTCTCAAATTATTTATCGCTTATACATTTTATTTGTGATGAATGCTGCACACTGATAATTCTGTTTACCATTTCAATGAACTTACCTAGGACTCCATTGTAACTAAAACTTCAACTAACCATACAAACTCCCGGAAACTTCACTCTCTCCTCACTCCTTCCAATAGTTTTAAATAACAGCCAGTACATAACGAAACAGGCGATATGTAAGGGTATTTCATTGGTCCATTTTGGTTACGGTGTATGGTGTATGCTAACGGTGATACAAAAAATCGCATGGGTATAGGCCGATCAAATCTGTTAGGTAATGTGATGCAATGCTGTGTTTGACATAGCCAATGATAATCACCATTGGTCTTAGGGAAATTTCAAAAAACCCCCCAAACTTTGACCTGAATATCAAAAATACTCCCAAACTTTCAATTTTTTCAATCGTACTCCCAAACTTCACTTCCGTAATCAAAATTGCTCCCACCGTCAGGATCTGTTATCTAACTAACGGAAAATGCTGAGGTGGTGGTTAACAGACCCAAAAACCGTTAATAATTTGGTACAATTTCATAAAACCCCCCAAACTTTGAACCAAATATCAAAAATCCTCCCAAACTTTCATATTTTTTTTTTTAAAAGCTCCTTCTTCCTCCTCCCTCCTCCAATTCACAGGAAAATAGAGGGGGAGAGAGAGAGAGACCCGAGCAGTCTCACGTGGTAAGGTAACAGCTCGCGTATCCTCTGGGGGCTTAATTGTCCGTATAATGACGAGCCGTGGTAGAGGTAGTCTTACTTGGGGGAGAAGAGAAGCGATTCGGGTTTAGGTTTTCGGGTTTTTTGGTCAGGGCTACAGTGGTGTCGATGACGTTGGATTTATTGTCGCCGCCACCGTTGGTGAAGGCGAGGAGGAGGAGTTTATCGCCCTAGCCATCGTGGCCGACGCGAAGAGAATGTGCAGTAGACGCGGTCGTAGTCTCAGTCGGGGAGGACTTTGTAGGTTGCGGCAACGGCGGTGGGGGAGGAGGAGTTTTGTGGTCGCAACCGCACCGTCGCACTCATCAGGCGTCTCTCTCTCTCTCTCTCTCTCTCTCTCTCTCTCCTCTGTGTTCCTGTGAATTGGAGGAGGGAGGAGGAATAAGGAGCTTGTAAAAAAAAAATTTGAAAGTTTGGGAGGTTTTTTTTATATTTGGTTCAAAGTTTGGGGGTTTTATGAAATTTTATCAAATTATTAACGGTTTTTGGGTCCGTTAACCTCCACCTCAGCATTTTCCGTTAGTTAGGTAACAGATCCTGACGCACTACAAGAAAATCAAGATCTACTAACGTTTTTTTTTAGTAACGGTTGGATAAACTGTTAGTAGAAATTGGTTATAGTAACGGTTTTAGAGCCGTTACTAAAAATGGGACTTTAGCAACGGTTTTTATTGAACTGTTACTATATTAATGTACTCTAGTAACGGTTCAAAACCAACCGTTACTAAATACCCTCCTCTAGTAACGGCTCCAAACCAACCGTTACTAAATATCGTCCAACCGTTGCTAAATACTCTCCTCCTTAGGCTCACATATAATTTATGCTAATATACTACATTCTAAAGACCACTTTATAGATATCATCAATTAATTGTATCATATAATTTATAAACCGCTATAACATTAATTGTATCATATAATTTTTTTTTAGTAACGGTTTTGGCTATCTTTTGCAACATTTTCAACCGTTGCACGAGTCAGAAATTCTTGTAGTGATGGTGGGAGCAATTTTGATTACGGAAGTGAAGTTTGGGAATACGATTGAAAAAATTGAAAGTTTGGGAGTATTTTTGATATTCAGGTCAAATTTTGGGGGGTTTTTTGAAATTTTCCCTTGGTCTTACCTTTATGAATTATCACCAATTGCTTCCCCAAAATCTTTCTGATTGTATTCCAGCAAAAGAGATGAATTCTTCGCTTATTCGCATGAAGAGATTAAAAATCTTATCACTTAAGCATTGCAACCAAATGACGATGTTTTGCATGCCAGTAAGTTCAAGGTTTAATGCATCGACAACTGCAAGTGTTAAACTAAACAGTTATAGAAAATTCAATGATCCTCACCTGCTGAAATACACTCGTTGAAAAACTTGAATACTGTTGTCATTGTTTTTTACAGTTGGGGCACCATTCCTTTACCTTCTTGCGGTTTTTTGGGCTTACGATCGCCTTTCATACCAAATGAGATCTTGAATCAGTTGATCACCTCCAAAAGAAGAAATTTGTAAACGTGGTTTTTTTAGCATAAAGTGATTCAAGATAAGCTTCTTCATGGGGTTTTTGGATATGTAGATGGGTCGGTTGTGTTCGAAAAAAGGTGATTATTGAGGCAACAGTAGATATAGTGGAGTGGAAGGCAGCATTAGAGATTAGTAGACAGAGATACGATCAATGGTCAATTCTTTGAGGCACCCAAAATAAAGTATGTCACCAAAAAACTGAAGATACAATGAATGGTGAATCACACGAATCTGGGTAAGTGAATTGCAGTCTCATCGCACAGCAAAGGGAACTGTAACAACTAGTCATTAGGGTGAATCAGAATCACTGAATATTTTTTTCGCGGCTGAAAATTTTCATCTCGAATTGTAAAAAATTTCAGACTAACAAAACTGGTTGAGGCAGCCGCGGGACGATCTTTTGAGTTCTATCAGCGCAAATTTCTTTTCTTCCCTACTAATCCTTTCAAGCAACCAAATGTATTCTTGTTGGGAAGCAAAAAGCACACGAAGCAAAGAAAAACAAAAAGGAAATAAAGACCAATATCAAACCCCAGGGTTTTAAATACCGGTCGTTACGTAACGTATCGGCCGTTACGTAATGGTTTTTTGCCTCTCCGATAACGTTACACCCTTGTATACCGGTGAGAGGAAAAAATCACATGCGTATCAGCTGGTTCCCGTTACGTATCGGTCCGTATCTGATTCACGGACTGGTTCACAACCGTTACGGCTGATACTCGACCGTTACGGATTGTTTAAGAATTTAAAATTATTTTTTTATGAAGAAATAATTTTTAAAAATTCACGACCGCTACACCCGGTTTCCATTACGTAACACGTTTGTTTCTTTGTTTTTCTGTCTCAACATGAACATGAATCAAAATGGCTTGTGGATAGTTAAACATACGGTTTAATAGCTCACAGGTGCAGTGGGCACTTGGCAATGAAATTAGAAAATTTATTTAAGTAAAAAGTTGGATTTATGAAATTGGCACTTCACAACCTACACGTCTAGCTCTAAGTGATGGTCCGTCACTAACTTAAGTGTACCAATTAGTCGTTAGTTGTCAAGAATAATCATCAAAAACGTCGACGGAAAATTGTATCAATTAACATTATCTCATGATCTTACAACAACAATATTCCGTTGCTCACTCGTACAAAACTTCCTTAAAGATAGGGCTCTGATCATTCTTAACATCTGCCACAAAAAACTCAACAGATTAACGAAAGCTAAATAAGTCTTGTACTAGAACTTAATTCAAAGACAAACAAGAACCTCTAACTGCTGTAACTTGAGTCCCCTGACATGCTGCCTAAGAATTGCAAACTGAGTGTGGTGTTCAGGATTCTTGACAAAGACTGTGCAATCTCGTCAATGCCTGGGCGGTCTGCCGGGTCTTTTTCTATACAACAATCAGCCATTTTGGCAAGATAAACGGCAAGCTCAGCAGGGTAATTCCCTTGCAGGGAAGGATCCATAAAATCGCTCAATTCATCTTTTCCATTTTCATCACCCACCACAGGAGCTAAGACCTCTGATAAGTGAAATTTTACTCTTCCAGATAACACACTAACTTCTTTTCCTGTAAGAATCTCAAGCAAGAGAACCCCGAATGCATAGACATCAAGCTTTGTCGAGACAAGCCCACTCTCTACATACTCGGGAGCCATGTAACCTTTTGTCCCAACGATCTGGTTCGTCAATGCGAATTCACCACCTAGCAATTCAACTGACCTCGCTTGCCCGAAATTGGCTATCTTAGCCCTGAAATCAACATCAAGAAGTACATGACTGCATGTTAAATTCTTGTGGACATACGGAGGAGACGTATAGTTATGTATATAGTTAAGCCCCGTTGCAACATCCAAAGCAATCTGCACCCTCCTTGTCCAATTCAAACACTTCCGATAATCACTATTGGAATAAATACAGTCGCTCAATGGTCCATTGAAGGCATACTCATAAACAAGATACCAATCCCCTCTGTCGTAACAAACACCTGATAGGCCAATTAGATTGAAGTGGCTGATCTTGTTCAGTATGTCTATTTCCTTCGACACGTCCCCCTCCATCCTCTTAATTGCAACAAAATCGCCATTGATTGTTCCACGGTATACAGATCCTTTGATCCAACAACCGGGGCTGAAATTATATGTCGCCGATTGAAGTTCTTCGTAATTATAAACTTTGAGAGATTGAGATATGCCAGGAATACTCTCCAAAACTTCTTGAGTTTTCGCCTTCAACTTATTCTCGTATGCTTTCTCAGCTGACTCGAAGCTTTTTGAGGTGACGACCATATCAGTTTTGCTTTTATTTTTACGAAAATACATGTAGAAACCAAATACCCCGGCGCCCAAAACAAGACCACAACCAAATATTGCAAGGAGAACATACACCCATGTTGTTTTGGAATTTGAGGAAGGGAGAGTATGGAGTGGTGGTGGAGAAGGTGGCGGTGGTGCTACGACTTCTGAAGATGTCGGTGTAGTTTGGACAGGAACTAAAAGGGTAGTAAAGGGATAGATGGTGGAATCTTGAAAAGATAAGCTATTGGCTTGGAGAGTCATATTTGTATCCACCCCAAACATTGAACTTATTATTAAGACAGTCTGACCAGAAGTGACCAAGTAACTCAAGAGATAATTCACCCCATTGTCATTTTGGTTCTTTGTAGGACAAGCACATCTAAGAGGAACAATAATTGTACTAAGCAAAGATATTGTCGTATTATTATTTTGATCTTGGAGTGCTTGACAAGTTGTGAGAGATTCAAAGGTGGTGTTTGCAATCGAGGAATAAGTGTTTGGATTCAGAACAGCAAATGATGTATTTGACTGGTAGTAGTTACCTGAACAAGAGCAGTTGACTGGAATAAGGACGACTTGATTGGTGTCGAATGTCGCATTCTCGGCTACTGAATTGAGCTGAGAGATCTGTGATTGTTCCACACCGAATAGCCGAGAGATTGAAGAAACTGAGTTGTATGGGGATTGAGATCTGTACGTGAGGAAAGATTGGCAACTCTTGTTTAGGCCATTACAGGTGTACCCATATTCGGAATTTGAATTGCCGTTGTCGTTACAGAGTACTTTTGTGGGATCCCCATAATAAGGCTGCTGGCCATTAATCGGAGAAGGACCAGAGATGAAAAGGATTGAGAGGACGGAGATCAAAAGGGAAATGATATTCATGTTAGTTGATTACTTGATCGACACAAGGACTCAAGGTGGTGCTTTTTTTCTGCTAAAGTTCTTGGATTTTCAGTTTGCATACACGAATTGGACCGGAGACGTATTCTAAAGGAACTCATGCATCTTGAATCGGTAAAAGATGCGAAGGAGATTGCTCGTTACCTCAGCAATACATAAAGAAAACGAGTTTTATCTGTTGGCTTGACGTGTTCTGCGTTTCAAGATCTTGATTACCAGAAAATTAATACTGTATCTGTTAAACTATTGAGGTCATGTAATTTCCTATAATTCCTGCTGTCACTGATCGAGATCCGGCAATGACATTCTTTGTTGTTAATTAATTGGTTGTTTCTGTTCCTGTTGAGTATTGATCTTAAAGCTATTTTGTATAAGAACTATCTTGTTTCCCCTTAGCCGGCACAAAACAACTTTGGCTTGGCCGTCGAGAGGTTTGATTTATTGATTGATCAGAGAAGAGAAAATGGTAGTTTTTACATTTCCAGACTGGAATCCCATGCCCAAAAAAGTATAAGATGACAGGATAAAAATAGATATTCTACAAATACAATCTTTTTTTGTTTATTTATTTGGATTGCGAACACCTAGAGATCTAGCCATGTCAATCTTATGAAATTTCAGGGAAAATGAGAGGGGATCTATCGCCTATAGTGATCGCACCTGACGTACACGTTCCACTAACTCTGACTATTTGACTTTTTAAATTAACTTATGTAAGAAGAATGATCTGTCTGGTTGGATGGTTCATAAGGGGTTTAGGAGAGGTTTTCTAGTCAGCATTGTGATTCTCTTCTGGTTAGCATCTTGTCAATCATTTGTTATTTTTTCCCTTTTGTTCCTAGTTGACTTTTGATTCATTGTTCGAGCATTCCAACTGTGTTTGGTTGTTCATGCTCCGTTTTGATTTTGTGTTTGGGTCCTTTTAATCTTTTTAATTTGTTTCCAAAGATTAATAAAATTCTTTTTTTGCCGTTCAAAAAAAAAGGAGAATGATCTGTCTTGTGAAGCGTGAGTCGACCAAAAAGGCCCAATAATCTAGTTAGTGGAATGGGGCTCCAAGAAATCCTCTTTGTGAACAACTAAGACTATATAGATCTTAAAAAGACAATTTTAATACAGAAAACCAGAGAACTCGGCATGCATTTGAGGTTACGTTCCTAGGGAGCCCTAATTTCAAGTATACAGGCCTTGTTCGTTTCCCAGTTTAGTTTTAGTTTTAGCTTTGATGACATCATCATTTCCCTCATTTCTCTCTCTATCTCTCTACACTCATTACACCTAATGACATCATCAAAACTAAACTAAACTATTTAACCAAATGATAGGCGCGTGAAATCCATGCATTTAAGCGCCTAAGTAGGGTAAAGTTAGCGCGTTTGTCGTACATTTAATCCTCATGTTCCATTTAATGCGTGCACGTGGTTGGATTTGGTGTTTGTGCTTAATTTATAGGAAATTGAGGTGTTTTGGCGCTAATCGGAGTTGTTGGAAGGGCATGCACAAGGATCGAGAGTGAGCAAGGCCGAGGAGACTAAGTGTTGAAGTTGATTTCGCGTGGAAGTGATTGTAACCCATCGCGAGCGCTACAGGAATTTGATGGAGCGCTCAAAAGTGGCACAACATGGTTCAAAATCTGAACAGAGCCTTGGGGAGCGCTACACCAGAATAGGTGTAGCGCTACCGAGCGGCTTGGAGGTCAACGGTCTGCTGAGAGGTCAACAGTCAAACAGGCATAAGGATTCGGGAGCGCTACACCATTTTGTTGGTAGCACTACCGAGAGCCTATTTCGGCTATGGAACGTCGGCGTTTGGTCTTCGTGCAACGTGATTTTATGTTTTTGTTCCGGTTTTTATTGTAACTAGCGAGGGATTAATATAAAAACCGTCTTAACACTCGAAATTAGGGTTCCACAATTCAGAACCTACGCTTTATTTTCTTAACTTTGGCTGCTGTTTTCAGGCTGATTTTTCAGATTCAAGTTTTAATTCAAGTTCTTAGCACTTTCAAGCATTGAATTCCTGTTCTTCCTCAGTGTTCGAATCCGCTCTCTTTCTGCAAACCTGTGGTATCGCGTTTAATTTTATTTCAATAGCTTAAGACATGTTTAGATCTAGGTTTAATATTATTATCGCGTTCAATAAAATTATGGGTGAGTAGATTCATAGGGTGCGGCCGCGGGGCGAAGGCGCCCGTGGCTAGGCCAATCGATGTTCATTTCGGGCCCGTCATAATCAAATTTTTTTTAAGCAATTTTGGGATACGGAACTTTTTCTAACGAACAAATCCCGGGCATCGCTGGAGTCCTTGTACGCGGGGCTAAGGAATCCGGAGCCTTCCTCTCGACTGCACACGGAATCTGGTGACAGGTGGTGTGCATTCGTCAGGAAACTTTTCCTATTTGAAAATCGATTATTTTAGCGAATTGTGACCTGAGTGAACATTGGTTGGGCTAGTCGCGAACGCTGGAGTTCCCACGGCTGTACTCTCCTTTAAAATCAATAGTTAATTTGTTTCATTCATTTAGTTAATAAATCAACCGAATTGCACAAGGGGTGGCTACCTAAGAGCCAATTTAAACTATAACCCACCACTTTTAAGTCAAACACCGTTCGTCCGTCTCTGTAGTTCGACTCCGGTACTTCCGGATATTGTGCTACACCGGCCGAGAGTCCTACGCTTGGGAGGCGTCTTTAGTTTAATTCGTATACACCCGGTCGGTCAAGCACCAAACACAGCCACAAAATTTGTAAGGAATTTGCGGGACACTAATGCCAAAAATTAATGAAGTGAAACATAATTGTCATTCCAATGATGAAGAAGAAAAAAGAACTACGCCAAATTCCGTTTTTAGCAGCATTAAAAGACTGTCAGTAAAAGTCCTAAAATTGCCGACAAAAATATTTCCGGCGGTAATGATGTTAGAATTCAGACCACCACCAAAGTAAAAACTAAAACGGTGGTCTTTAAAGTTTCATATTGCTCGCGGCGTAAGACCGCCGCTAAAGGTTTTAGTGGGAAAAAAATTATTGTACTGCAATCCGAACCTTCAACCCTTTGAATAGTACTCGAGAACTTCACTGCAAAGCAACATGAAGTTTTGTGTTTAATTAAAAAATAACAATATTTGTATTTATATTATTGTTATTATTGTTATTACCGGCGGTTATTTTGTTTTACCACCGTTTATAGTTACTTTTACCAGCGGTTTCGCTCCCGCCGTTAATAACAACCAATTATAATTACCTTTCTAGCGATTTGTCATTACCGTTGTTTATAGCAAGCACCCTTTCTAGGTAAAAAACGGCATGTAAAGGCTATTTTTGGCATATAAAGAAGTCTGCACTTTAATTTTTCATATCCCTAAGCATATAACTACGAAAATTTGTACTCCTACCGTCCCTATTTGATTGTCCATTTTGGGATTCCAACATAAAATAAACTAGAGTACTATATATAAAGTCCCAGAGGTGGGGTGAATGAGACTATAACTAAAAATGTGATCGCTAATTAACAAAAGCTATTACCAAAATGCATTTAAAAACCACGAGATAATGAGCAAGTATAAAGCAATTAAAGTATATAAACAGAAAAGACAAATACATAGAAACTACTTAAGGTCTAAGCACCTTAATTAATCATAAAATCAAGGCTTAATCTTACTTATGTATTTTCATATATCAATAGATTTACAAGAATTAACAAGACTGAGAATTACACAACAAGCCACTTGTGACACCTAGCTCCAATTCTTGATGTAGTACCCCATACCCGTTTTTATTCCATAGACTCCACATGCACACCCGTCTTGATCTCCAAATTATCTCAGCACTGGAACCATCCGGCTCATTTAGGAACCAAGGCAATTAACCCTGTGATGAATGACATGAAAATAAATGAAGTTTTTTTTTTGTAAAATAATATACCATAACAAATTTACCATCTAGAGAGAGAAAATGCTGAAATGTAAAGTGAATTTCTTATTGAACACTGGTGTTTTCGTCAAGATCAAGTAAAGAGGGAAAACCCTCTTTATATACAAACTGCCCTTGTGCACTCTGATTGGCTATCAAGATTACACAAGGACTGCTGACCTGGACAAACAAACAACAGCCACTAACTAACTCATAAACTGTACCTTTACAAACTGATTAAACCAACTTTAGCAAACTAATCACGACTAAGAGTCCTTAACACAATTTAGATGTAATCCATGGAGTATTTGAAGATTAATCTAGATTGACCAAGGTAATGATCAAATATACGGTTTAAATAATTTTTGATGCACTAAAACTCATGAAAATAAGAGAAAAATCATTCTCTCTTATTACTGGGTAAAATCTGGAGTTGCATCCTCAGAAACAGATATTTATATAGGTACAATGATAATGACTTAAGTGTAGGCAATGAGAGGACCAGGATTGAGAGTGCCACATTGTTTCAAAGACGCTTGTCTATGTGTTCATTGCTGCAAAGCTATTCAACCAAGGCTGATTGATTTAATATTATTTAGAATTATTATTCTAACAAAAATTCCTATGCTTAGGGGGTTAGAGTAAAGTCCATTTTGTGTCTCCATTTTAGTGGGGTTGGAGTCTCGCTTAACAGAACATTTATAAAGTCTCATCCTCATCCTCATCCTCGCAGGGTAATATGGAGGATAGGAAAACCTATGCTCAAGTCACTAGAGGGTTGTACGCTACTAAAAGCATTCAGTGCCACTCTATTGGGAATGGATGGCTTTACAGGAGTGCCTTGGCAAAGATCCATAAGCTTCTTTCTACGAAAGAGTTGGAGAGTGTCTTTAACGTTCAAAAGGTGCACGACGTCCAAATTAAAGCGATTGGTGGTAGGTATGTGGTTATTACTTTTGCCAATGAAGATTCCGGAGATAAGGTTTTAGGAGCAAATTGGGTGAGAAACTGGTTCGAAGATATCAAACCCTGGAACGGTGAGCAAGCCAAAGAAGAGAGATTTGTTTGGATCTCATGCTTTGGAATGCCCCTAAATGCATGGTCCTCGCAAACTTTCAAGGAGATTGGCAGTATTTGGGGTGACTTTCTTAAGGTGGACGAGGATATTTAAATTGGGACGGAGGGAATATATTATTTTTGTCTTTAGTGAACTTTTTTTAAAAAAATTGATCATAAATTTATATTTTTGTTAGATTGTTCTTGTCGATATGAATAAAAAATCGACATAAAATTAACAAATGCACAATTTTTTAAGTAAAGACAAAAAAGAAACCATTTTATTTAGCCAAAGGTCAACATAGGTGGAGCTGGTTGACAGAGTGATAGAAGCCAACTAATTTGGCGAACGCATGTATAAAGAAGGAACATGTTCCTTTTCCTTTTGTCTCCCGATCGACAAATAAATAATCCAAAGGTGCACCAACATTCAAATTTGGAGCCAAAGCCTAACAATAATATAAGAGACAATAATCGACCACAATACTCTCACATATGTGAGATTTAAGGGTCAGACCCACATATGGGTCCCACTAATATGTGAGTGTTGTGAGTTGTTGTCTTCCTAGCATTGTCAAAAGCCTAAAGCTCTTTTCATTCGGTTGTCATGTCTCAAGTTACCAAGTTCTTGAAATTTTTGCTTTGCCTAATTCAAGTGTTATACGAATGGCCAGGTAAGGCTTTTTTGTTTATCATTTCTTTTGCTTTGGTGTAACCGCACAGCTAGTGGATAGGATTATAAGAATTCATGAAGGTGTACGTGATCTAGACCGAAAATCTTTAAATTGTCAAAAACAAAAATATCCATATGTACACGAACAAATGCACACCTCTATTTTGGAGGACCTTACCAGTAATAAATCTAGTCATAATGCTTCTTCACTGTCCACTCCTTTCATCTTTTTTTTTGAAATTCTGTTTCATGGTGATGCTGATCATGACGCTTTGGATATTGGCATTGAATATTTGAATATTACTGTGTGACACTTACACTATTATATCCAACCCATCACAATACTTGTTTTGATTTACAATGGGTGCCTCATGAGTGGTATCTAAGTGTGACAAACATCGAAATTTGCACATGTTGTGATAGTAGTTTCGAGTTTATTAAGCGGTTTTAGCACAATACTTCAAGTCTAAGCCATCATTTGGTGAAACTCATGAAAATCAAGCTCCCCATTGCCATCAATATCAAACACCCGAATCATAGCGGCACACTCATCGTACGATCTCGATTCCCCGAGCCTACTCAACACCCTCTGCAAGCTCTTCGGGGTAATTCGCCCGCACCCCTTCTCGAATTCAAACAACCCAAATGCGGCCTTAAGATCCTCATCCTCCTCACCATCTTCATCCCTATTCATCAACCTCATAAAATCCCCAAAATTTATCATCTCATCTCCATCACCATCGAGCTCATCGATCACTGCTTTCGCCTCCTCATGGGACATGTACTCCCCAATCGATCCAAAATAAGATCTGATCTCGATGGCAGAGATTTTGCCATCGTTGTCATTATCAAAACGACGAAAAACTTCCCTTAGCTCTTCTTCCCTCCCGGCATTTTTTTGCCTAATGGGAGATCTAAGGGATGGAGGAGAGTTTGAATTTGAGCTGGACTTTGATTTGAGACGAGGGAGGGATAATTTGAGGCCTTTGTGTGGAAAACAACGGAATTTTGGGATTATTTCGGGTTCCATTGGAGAGGGAGGAAATCGTTTTGTGAATGAAAATGAATGAGATGTAGCGGGCTTTATATGGTTTGGTTGAGCTGATGGGAGATTAAAAGAATTGAATAAAGAAGATAGCAATGGATGTGACTTGTTTGAGAAACTGCCGCTGAGAAAGTTTGGAATAAAGAAAAGGGTTAAAGGAAGGAGTTGCGATGAAGTTGCTAGGAAGGCCTGTGATTGCGTGAGGTTTCAGGTTGGCAAGGAAATTGCATGGCAGCTTCCATTGGGGACCCAGAACCTTGACTCGTGAACTAACTGTTTAGCTACTTTACACTTCCGGAACGAGAAAAACTTGGATGTCGGATGGGTACCATGTGATGCTATTATGCGCACAGTTTTGTCGTTCAAAAGTGTTTTCAATGGTTAGGATTTGAGAGAGAGAGAGGAGAGAGGGAAGGAGAAATCTAAACCGTCCAAAAGTGATGCGCGCTTGGGCACCACGTGTGTAGTACCCTATTTACACTCAAACTTTTCTCACATTTTTGCCCATCTTAAAGCCGTGTAAAATTGAAACTGAATCGAGTTGTAACTTGGGCTGCTCAAAAAATCTGGTGAATCATTAAATCGGTTCGTATGTTTTGGATGGGTCCGTGGATTAATGTTTCAAACACGAATTCAAAAATTAAAAACCATGAGATATGGTTCAGTCTATCGTTTTGCATTATGAAATCATGGATTTTTTTTATTTTTGGTTGAAATCGTGGATTAACCAAACCAGGCCGTGAAATGTTTATAAATAATCCATAAAAATATAAATATACGCATGCAATATATAGTACATAATTATAATTTTACCTATTACTATAATTCTTTTTATATTTTGTAAATAATTATAATCTTACCTATAATTAAAAAAATTCTAAACTATTTTACCTTAATGTAGTAGCGTATATCCATTTAAAACCGAAGAGGCGTGAAATGTAATTATATTCCAAACCATGGGGTAAATCGTAAAACTAAAACAGGACAAAGTTGTTCTTCTATAGTTCTATTCCATTTTGGTTGTTATATATAGTTATGGGGGCGGTTCCGCTAACACTTATTTTGACACACATTTTGACACCTCTTATATACTTAACAAGTGAACGGTTCAAAAAATTAGTGCGTAAAAATTGGTAGATTTCTTATTTTTCTTTTCAAGTAGATTTCATTTTGAAAAGTCAGTATCTAGAAGTGTAATGGTAATGTAGGAGAAATTGTAGAAAGTTAAATTTTTAAAAGATAATGATGATGTCTTCAAAAAAAAAAAATTACAATGTTGAACCCTTAAAGGAGGAAAATTGATTTCGGCACTCCCAAAACTGATTTTGGAATTCCAAATGAGAGTGCCAAGATCAATTTGGAAAGTGCCAAAATCAAATCCATATACGGTTAATTTTGACACTCCCTTTTGAAGTGACAAAATTAATTTGGGGAGTACTAAAATAACTTCTAAAAATAGACGGAAAAAAGTATTACTTGTGAGACTTTTTGTTTTGTGTTTTTTTTTTTTTTTTTGCTCAAAAGGTTAGAGTTATATTGATATAAGCCAGCTCGACACTTACATAACAGAGCTTTATTACAAATATCTTGGACAAATTTAAACTACCGCAATTTTTCGATCTTGGTTTACCTATTTTCTCAAACTACAAATTATTACGAATTATCCAAACAAAAATCCCAGCCACACAATAAAATAAATAAATGGCACGCATGTGATTAGTGACTAAACATAATGATTTCAGATCACCATACAAAGTTATCTGTCGATACAATTAGAAAAATGAAATTCACTACCCAACAACCCATAATTGTCCATAAGTAGAAAAGCGTGCATATATAATACTCTTGCCGTCGTACGTGACTTCCATTGTTAGTGAGGAAAAAACAAAGTAACGTCACTGGTACATCCGCTTTGGTCATAGGAGAGAGTTGATCAATGGGATAAAATTTAAGGTGACTGGTACATCCGCTTTGGTCTGAGAGAAGCTTGTCTTCTGGCAAAGGTTTGGACCTGCGATCTGTGCAAATTGAGAGCGATAACAAGTGCCTTATTTCTTTGATTGTTTCAGAATTAGTTCCTCCTTCGGATTGTGCTTGTGTAATTCATGATATTAGGAAGCTTGTTTTAGATCTTGATCGGTCTCTCTCATGGATTCCTAGAGAAAATCAATAGTGTTGCCCAGTGGGTAGCCTCCTTTGTATCTGGATCACTTGCTCAGAATTGGGTTTCTAATATCCCAACTAAGCTTAATGTCATCCTTTCTTCTGATTTATGAGAATGATTTCTAGTTCAAAAAGAAAACAGATAAAAGAGTACGGAATTGATTTTGGCATACTCATTTTCTCTATTGACGTTTTTTTTTTTTTTTTTGTCTCTAGGTTATTTATAGAGAACCTTAATAAAAACAAAAAGGGAGTGACAACAGAGAAAAGGGGATTGAAAATGGAGTGCCAATATCACTCTCCAAAAAGTATTGTAAACACAAACCGAAGAGAGTATTTCCCAAAAAAATGCAAGCAAAAGAGAGAAACGAGAACGGAAATTAGAAGTCCAAGCCCAAAGTTATCAGCCCCATTAGGTTCCCCAGTGGTACACTCAAAGACTGTGTTTGGATGACTAGAATTTTGAGTAGGAATACGAATATGATTATCAAAAATCAAATTCCTGGGAATTTTCTGGGTTAGGAATAAGAATTTGATTACCGGGAATCGAATTTTTAGGAATGGGACACCTGGAGGAATTGCATTTTTGGTGTTTGGATTAATTCAGTGATCTTACGCGGGAAATAATTATTTTAGAAGTTTATTAAAGTCAGCATTTCCTTTTCTTAATAAATGAGTCAGAAATCTGAGATTCTCATGGGGTAAGGGTGGGATCAGATTCCCACTCTGTCTGAGAATGTGATTTCTGGTTGAATATGTATGTCATCAAAAATCACATTCATATTCCTCTCCGTGTCAAACATTGAAATTAGAAAATTCTGGCATCACATTCCTGTTACTGTCTCTTCCAAACGTTGGAATCATGGAAGGAAGACATCACATTCGCATTCTCCCTTGAGATTACTATCATCTAAACTGAACCAAAAAAAAAAATGTTGTTAAAATTAATAATGTGTACCTCAAAAAATGCTCATAATATAGTAACCAATGGTAGTAACAACATAACCAATAATCAAATTTTGGCATTTGAATACCCAAAACTAACAACTTTTTCACAATAACAAATTCAGTGGACCCCATATTTACTCAATCAAGTACATCCATTAGGGGTGCCCAGCGGATCACCCGATCCGCTGAACCCCACCAATCCGGCCAACCCAAACCATCCGCGAACCCACCCGAGGTATGTTACGGATGGTTGCGGTTGGAGAAATATTTGTTTAGTAGTTGCGGTTACGGTTCGGTTCGGTTTGGGTTTAATTGGTTAAAACCGACCAATCCGTGGACAAACTGTATAAAAAACGTTTGCGGATCCGGATGTTACCCGATCCGTCAAATCCGCAAACGAATCGACCCATCCGTATGTCATCCACAAACGGTTCCGGATCTTACAAACCTTCTCTCTTTTTCCTTCCCCCTTTATCTCTTGACAATAATTTCAAACAATTACTTTTAAAACCTTTTTTTTTTTCAAACTATTTTCCCGAATAGTTTATTTTTTCCAAAACAGTTTTCCATTTAAAAAATTGTATCTTCTAAAAAACTTTTTTCACAAACAGTTTTTTTATTTAAAAAAACAATTTTTCCACAAAATATTTTTTCAACCAAAAAAAAAACTATTCTTTTTCAAAAATGTATTAACTACAAAAAACTGTTTTTTTCAAAATAGTTTATAATAATTTTTTTTTAGAAATCGTATTTGCACGTTTTTTTGTAATTTGAAAAAGGGATACGGAAAATTTGGGTTATCCAAATTTAAAAAAGCAATGAAGGGACTTTTGTTTTTTTTTATTGTAGACAAAAGACACCAATGTAGGACTTGACATTGCTAACTTTAGCAACCTATAAATGGATAACCTTCGACGTGGTCCGAAACACCATTTATGGGTCATTGATTTCAACTCATCTTTCATAGCATCATCCAATTAGCACAATCATTTTCCAATTAGTCATATGGCTTGTGAAAAAGATACCGGATTTTTTTACTTAATCCTAATGTCAAAATCAAATTTTTGTAGATACACCACATATATATCAGTAATGGCAGGCCTTCTTCCCCTTTGAGATTTACTCAGAGTTGCCAATTGTGAAAATTCTACATCATTTGAATGGCGATATCCTCATGGAGTGGTAAACCAATTACATTATGTTGAAAAGCAACAACTTCTCGATGATAAGAACTTTGGGACATCATCCCCCCATCATTGAGATTCACCTTACTTGGTTTTTCACTCCCACTAATTTCGCCAGTTTATAAGAATTTGGCATTTCCGGTTTCTTTATCCTCGTACTATGGTTAGGACTGTAAAATGTGTACATCTTAATTCTCATTAAGGATGCATTTAGTTTTTGATTACCTCTAAAGACAACTCCATGACAAGATTGCCCTTTTACTTTTCAAACACAAATTTACACTTTACTCCTCATCCACTTTCCATTTCCAACCTCCACCTAGCATCACTTCGGTGAACACTTCTAGCTGGCGAAATTTTAATAATTGTGAAATTTCACTAAACTTTGAAATTTCCCTAATTTGAACGTGTTAAATCTCACTAATTTCACTAGTTCTTGAATTCCATTAATTTTCACTAGTTCTTAAAATTCACTAATTTTTACTAGTTCTAAAATTTCACTAATCTACAAAATATAACTATTTATATCTTAAAATTATTTATCTTAAATTTGAAGGACAACTTATATACGATTAAAATTGATTTTGTATTGGGTAATGATTTGTTCTTGGGGCAAGTAACACCCGATGATGATACATATTGGAACGCCAACCCTGTTGGCCCTCACAAGATCTGCAATCAATCTAGAAGCCACTATAGACACGTAAAATTTATATCCTATCACAAGCTGCCATGTGTTGCTAGGGCACATATATTGGCTAATTAAATATTGCCAAGTGTCCACAAGTCAAAAGTCAGAGGCATGCGGAGGAAACAATTAAATGGTGCCACATGTCAAAATGACACAATTATTTATTTATCAAGATTGGCCAATCAAATTATGCCACTTGGTTTCTATGTCACACATTTTGTATAATTGTCTTTCCAAAAAATAAATAAGAGGAAAAGTATTTATATAATTCTAATCATTTTCCTTTAAACCAAATAAGGAAATATTTGAAGATATCAGTATGGAAAGAATTGCAGTCTTCCATAAACTCTCCATCCCACATCACTATAAATAGATGTGCTCTCTCTCATATTTTTGACATCTAGAAATTGAAACTTCAATAGCTCGAAGATCAAGCTTCAAAGTCCTTCAGAATTTCTTCAAGTCTTCAAGCATTCAAGCTCAAGAGCTTTGAAGATCAAGTCTCAAAGCCCTTCAGAATTCCTTGAAGTCATCAAGACACATTGAAGCTGTCCATCCAACATTCAAGCTCCAGAGCTCTAAAGAGCAAGCCTCAAAGCCCTTCAGAACTCTTTGAAGTCATCAAGACACTGAAGCTTCAATCAGGACATTCAAGCATCCAAGCTCCAGAGCTCTGAAGATCAAAGCCTCTAAAGCCTTTCAGAATTCTCTGAGCCCACATCAAACAAGATGGTTCTTCGATCAAAGCTTCAAAGCTCTAAAGAACATTCAAGCCTCTATCCAACACACAAGCTCCAGAGCTCTGAAGATCAAGCCTCTAAAGCCCTTCAGAATCCTTCAAATCCAAATCAAGAAAGATGCCTCTTCAGATCAAAGCTTCAAAGTTCTGAAGAACGCTCAAGCCAAATCCACAAGTCATCAATCTCTTTCTACCAAATTCAAGAAGATCTCAAGCTCTGATTTGAGACCAAACTCCAAAGCCCTCAAATCAACATCTGCAAATTCGCATCTCCTTCAACCAAATTGAAGAAGATCTCAAAAACCGATTTGAGAAGAAGCTCCATAGCCTTCAAGTCAATGGTCACAAATTCGTCATCTTTTTCAACAAAATTGAAGAAGATCAAGCAAATCAACTTGTGAAGAAGCTCCAAAGCCCTTAAGTTATAATCCGTCAAATTCGCCGTTATATTTGTAAAGACCAAAGAAGATCTCACCAAATTTAATTCGAGAACAAGCATCAAGCCCTCGAATCAAACTCTTGAAGAGAAGAATCAGAGGATTATTTTCTTTCATTAGAAACTGTTACAGAGATTGTAAACCCTAATTTTTCAATCAATAAAATTGACTTTGTTCCACATATTTCCGTCTTTTCTGCAGACTCGAAATTTGTGTGATACAAATTTTAGCACGCCCGGTGGGTCAATCTCTACCTCTCATCTCTTCTCTTTCCAAATCAACTTTGAATGTTACACATATTATCAAATATGTTTGCAGAATATAAGAGTGCATCTCCCATGACACCAAACAAATCGTACATCCTCTCAAGCATGTTCGGGGAAAAAGAAGTTGACCCTTCGATGCACTACAACAAAATTGTGGTATCCCGACGAAAAAATTTTGTCGCCAAAGTACCAGTTTTCGTCGCTAAAGCTTTTGGTGAGGAAACTTTTCCTCGCCCACTTTCCTCGCCTTTACTGTGTCGCAAAAGGCTAATGCCAAATCTGGAAATAAAATTGTCATCGCCAAAAATTGGGACTATTAGCGAGGAAATGTTTCCTCGCCAAAATTAGGGCTATTTGCGAGGAAATTTTTCCTCGCAATTTTTGCGAGGAAATTTTTCCTTGCCAAATCTTGACAATTTGCGAGGAACTTTTCCCTCGCTAATTTAAGATATTTTGTCGCCAGAACATTGCTTGCTAGTTTAATGAAGCCCATAGGCGAGGAAAATTTATTAGGGGCAAAACTTTTAGAGACAAAAAATTTCCTCGTTAATGATACATATAGTCAACAAAATAATTTCTCTGCTACAGGTTTTTTTCCACACATTCCCTGCTAATTTATAGAATTCATCCATTGACAACCAAAAAGTGTATACCATACATCCACCTATTTTCTACTTAAACAAAATGTCAAAACAATACAACATTGCCGATGCATAAGACCTAATCATGGTTCAAACCATCAAAACTAATCCGTCAAAGTAAAATTTAGGCCCTAAAAATAAAAATAGAGTTTACTACAACTTATGCTATAGCATTCTCAAAAAGCATCATGGCCGTAATCAAAATACTGCACCACCCGCGTGCCAAATTTGCATTGTACCCATGTTGCCACATCATCTCTTCCAAGTCCACGAGCTCCAAAAAGTGATCACTTCTTACACACTGTCAATGCAAAAAAAAAAAAACATTTGAATGAGCAAAATACATGTTTCTAAGTACATTCCATTTATATATATATATATATATAAAACAATCATGTATTGCACCAATCCTCAACCCACTGCCATAACAAGAAGTATGTTAAGAACCAGAATTTAGCAAAAGCAATCTGCAACAAACTTTCCTTAGGGGTTGTTTCACATAACTTTTTTGAACTTTTTGCATTTTTAGTCTACCAACAATAAGTTTTATTCAAGTGAACTAACTTGTTTTAGACAAATAAGTTAGCCTTCAGATTAGCTTGAAATCTCTAAAAGGAGGTATAAGATGCATAGACTTGGTTGGTGATTTGAGGTGAACATGAACATCTCTCAATTTTATGCTAAAAAAAACCTTGAACCTCAAATTCCAACAAGGTCTAGGGCCAAGCCTCAGTGGCTGGACATGGTGTTTTCATTGTAATTTATGATCGGTTTAGTTATACTTACTGTTTTGAAAGGATATTTTTGGAAGATAAAGTGTGGGAAACATTTTTAGTCTTCGGATATTTTTTAGTCTTCGGACATTTTTTACTCACTACGAATCCCAATCCTAATCTCATCTCCTTACTAATCCCACCAATTCTATCTCTGCTATCAAACAGGTGAGTGTCTAGACTTGACCAGGACTATGCTAGGGCAATGATCAGAGATGCCAAGGGGAGAAACGTAACCTCTAAATCAAGGAAAGTACTTGGTCAGGTTTCAAGAGAATGCAGCTAGCAATCAAGATCACATCAGCTCTCAATTAGGAACACATTCAGCTCCTCAACAATCCAAAATAATACCAATAGCTAACACAATCAGATCGATCTACATCCTCCCAATCAGCAACAAAGAAAGTCTTCAAAGAAAATCATGTAGCAACAGTATAAGTATGCCCTAATTACTTGAGCCATAGTCCCAAAAAGATAAAAAGAAGAAGACATACTAGAGCAAATAGAAGAAAAGAATTCAACTAACCAGTCATTCATTGGATGATAATCCAGCATTCCCAAGATGTCCAGTGTATCCTTTTTCAATGAGAAACTCCAACATGCTGGCATTAATCAACTGCTGCTGCCTATTTGCCTCTAAAAGCTTCCCTATTTTCTCGTTTCGTGCCTCTATCTTCTTCTCGAGGCGTGCCACATATTCTTTGGTTGTGGCAGATTCACATGTGGTCCTAATAGAGGAAGAAGGCCTCAAGCCGAGTCCTTTCACATAACCTGGTCTCTTTTTCAGCGCCACAATGGATAACTCCTCCTGTGTTAATAGGGTACCAGCTTCTTTATGTTCAACCTCAATTTGCTTCATTTTCTCCTGCCATTTTTAATAAATCGAAGCAAGATTAGTAATATGAAATGTATATTAATTTGTTATCCACAAAAATTACTGGATATACGTACATAATTAGTCTGGCATTCTGGAGCAATCCACTTATCCGTGTCACCATTGTAGTGAGTGGATTTATAGAAGTCCGGTAAGTTTGGCAGTTCACCCCCATGTAGCTGAGCCTGGTTTGGTAGTTTCACATTCAAGAGGTTAATTTATTATACCAATGAGCTTATCAAACTTAAAAAGAGAAATGAAAAATGCACGTATTCATTTACTCTAACAGGTAGAGACTTCGACCCGCATCTGTGCTTTGTTTTATTATTGGATCTGTTAGTTTGGTTTGCCAATGATCGCTTCTACAAGCACAAACAACAATGAAGAAAGAGAGCAACTCAATTACCTAATATTTGATTCAAGTCTCAAAGAGAGGTCTTTAACTATTATGATGGCCCAAAACATTGAAATAACAAGTCTCATATAAAACGGAAAAAGGTTTGGTTACCATCCAATCTGTGTTTGTCCACTTCTTCTCAATCAAACTAGACCACTGCTCCATGCTAATTTTTAGGAGGTGGGTGACTTCTTGCATACCCTTCTCCCTTGGTCTCCTTAAGCTTTTTGAATTTTGTATACAACCTGTGGGTGTGATCACTCAATCTCCGCCCACACTTTGTTGCTACTGCCTTATGAACGTCAATTGGATCTCCTTCCAAGTCAAACTGATCCTGTAATAAAAAAAATAGCAGTGAAGTACTAAATAATTACAGCTACCAAGTAATCAGTAGTAATCATCATTTGATGGTTCAATGTGGGAATAGTTATACATCAAGTTATGAGAATTCTAGTTACTTCAAATGAAGAATTCTGCTACTATTGGAGAATACCACGTTGTTGTGGCTGCTGCTCTTATATTGCTCAAATCAATACCATGAATGGCCTAGAGGAATCCTCTTCTCAAGCAAAATATCCAAGTCATAGCAGAAGCCTGAAGGTAAATGCAATAAATCGCATTAGGCTTTTGTTGCAGCTTAGAAAATCCAGTAGTAGATAGTTAAGATAATCCAGGAATCACCACATATGACAATGCAACAATGGACCAAGAAGATAAATACAAAGCATTGGTAATCAACAACACAAGCAGTAGAAACAACTCATAGAATCCAGAAAATAGCAGTGAATAACACCTCAGGGAATCCAGTTGCACAAAATTGAGGTAATCCTCCACAAAAGCAGCAGACCAAGAAGATAAATTAAGTAGCAATGAAAGTCCAGATGTAGCAATAATCCAGAGGTAGGAACAAATCCTTGTTGCTTTTCCAAAAAAACGTACTAAATACAAAAGGAAAAGAAAGTGCTCAAGTACCTTTAGGCATTGAAACAAAGGTGCCTTGATACTCTCATCCACAGCCTTCCAACTTTTAACACTCAGATCTTTTACATTTTCACGAACCTGATTTCGAGTCCACGTGTTGGGCCACGACCGCGTGCATGTTTCTTAGGAGCTACTTAAGTGCCACAATAGTATTTTTTTAAATAGTTAGAGTCCAAACTTAAAGTTCAAATATTCCCAATAATGTAACTTAACCATCTTACCAGCACTACAAGATGCAGTTGCCTCACTTTGCAACTCTATAGGAAGAGGCAGTGAGGACTAGGTCTCAACCATAGGATGTGGTGTTGAACGAGTCACCCTCTCATGGGCAACAATTGATTCATACTGGGGCTTAGCTTGTGATCTTGTGAATCCACCTGGTGGCATATCTCGGACCTAAATAACACATCACATGGAAGCATAAAGACTACATAAAACAAAATGGAGATAATGTACAGATTATAATTGATTTTTCTAAGTTGCATTTGAAGAAATATGGCACTTTAATTGATCTTTCTCACTACAATATTTTTTAAACAATGTTAGTATTATCTTATGACAACTGTGGTTCTTAAAAAACAAGTACAAGCATATTCATACCTAACATAAAATTAAAAATAATATGGACGGATAATGCTAGTACACACACGAAAACATTTATTAAATCATGCATATTGTACCTCATGTTCAAAAGAATCAAAGGCTCATTGTCACTCTCGTCTTCATCACTTGGTAGCCTATAGTCAGGATCATCTACCTCATTTCCAGTACCCCCTCCTTTCTCCTTTGTACAATTTGGCAGAGACGAACCCCTCAATAAAGCTAGTGTATGATTTACCCCACAAGCCAGCAATCTCGTACGGATCTCCTTGATTCTCCTATCTCTTCTCCTCTAATATTTGGTTTTCTTCTGAGTTGCTAGAGAGCCTGGTTTGATGAATTTTTTTCCACTCTTTCCCATTTTGTTTGCCATTGTTTTGTAACTAACGCATAAAGTGATATACAACATAATGACAAATAAAACAGCAGATTAAATTATGTTCTACCATAACCACACAAAAGAAAATATTAAAATGTAAACAAACAATTCATGACTTCAAGGACATTTATACCGATACATAAAAACATAACTACATATCAGAATTCATAGAAGAATCCTTATCAACATCAGGTATTTCATCATCTTCGTCATCCGTGTTCTCCTCTATTATTTCATCTGATAATCCAACCCCCAACATTTCCTCATCTTCAACACCATCCCTATGACAGTGAAAATTTGCATCAACATCGATTGGAACAAATGATGTGATGCTTTCTTGTTGGAATACTTCATCACATCCAATGGGATCCGAGAGTTCCTCATGATCAACCTCTGGTACATCAAACACACCCCTATGTTGGACTTGTTGCACAACTTGCCAAGGCTTACCCCATTTAGTACCGTTTAGGTAAAAGACTTGCTTCGCTTGGCTAGGTAGAACAAAAGGGTTAGATTGATACCATCGACTCGTGACATCAATGCTCGTACAATGTGCATCTGATCGTATTGTTCTAGTTCTACCAGTGTTGCCCGTGTTATACCATTCACATTGAAATAAAACAACTTTCTTATAGCACATGTACTCAAACTCCCAAACATTGCTTAAGTGACCATAAAAGTCGTGCATCACACCCTCGTGATCGCCACCTACAAGGACACCACTATTTTGGCTCGTTCGACGGTTGTCTAGTTCCTTTGTGTGGAACCTGATAGTTTCAGAGACGACAAACGGAGGTGAAGAAACTGTATCTTTTCTGAATGAATATAATGCTAGCTATTACATGTTTAAATAGGAGAACCACTATGCCTAAAAAGGAAAAGAAGCTACGCTAAAGAGGAAAAGATTACAAAGTGTGATCACTACCTAAAGTAGAAGATCACGATACACGCAATCACTGCCTAAAATAAAAGATACAGAATATATGATTATAAGGTGATCATATATTCCTAAATTACAAGATACAACACAATATTTCACAGAACCTTACACCATTGATTATGCAACCTGAATACTCCTTCAGTAAGGAATTAGGACCATTTGTTAATGACCATAATTCATCTGTTGCCTCTGGTGACTCCTCAACTCTCAATCTATTCATCTACAATCAAATACGACATAAACAATATGATTATGTTAGCACCAATTACATTGTTTAAATTCATAATAGTGTCAACGGAATGGATACCTAATCTAGTCTTACGCAATCTTTGAACCATTTGGGAAATTCTTTCCGCTGCTTGTCAATTATGTTTTCTCCAACTCGAATAGATAACATAGCCTTGTGTTCCCTACTCCAAAGAAGGTGGTTAATATGTTAAAATACTATTAATTTGAATGTCTATCAATATATAATGAAAACTATAAAAAAAAGATTGAAAGAAGCACGTACTCTAAATACTTCTCCAACTCAGGACTATTGTACAACAAGAACCAATGAGCAATGTCTCAAAGTTCTTGTGACATCTCACCATCTCTACTTATTAGGCCAATAGGACGTGCTGTTTCTGTAAATATTGTCAATCCTTTGCGACGTTCACCAAGATCTGCATTTCGTTCGGGTCGATTGTGCACTGTTTCAACTCCATCCAAATACATTGAGCAAAAAGTTATGCACTCCTTGACAATGTAAGCCTCTACGATTGAACCTTCTGGTCGAGCTCTATTAGAAACAAACCTCTTCAATTTCCCTAGAAACCTAGAAGCGAAACACGAGCTAGGAGTAAGATTAATTTTTAAATTGGAAAAACGACAAAAGAGAGAGTATGGGACACTTGTTTTGGAATAGAAGGAGTATCGATTAGCAATATAAAGTACCTTTCGATTGGATACATCCACCGATAATGTATTGGTCCTCCAAGAATAGCCTCACGTGGCAAATGAACGGCCAAGTGCACCATCACATCAAAGAAGGCCGGAGGAAATATCTTTTCTAGCTTGCATAGTATTTGCACTATACGTTCCTCCAATTTCTCTAGTTCACACCGCTTAAGTTTTTTGGAGCACAAGTCTTGAAAAAACTACCTAACTCAAACAATGTTGTGCTAATCTCTTTGTCCACAAAACCCCGCATCCCAATTGGAAGAATTTGTTGTATGAGAACATGATAGTCGTGGCTTTTCAAACCTGTTAATCTACCATTTCTCACATTCACTAACTTTGATATATTTGCTGCATAGCCATCCGGATACTTGACCGTTTTCAGGAATTCAAAGAACCCTTCCTTTTATTGAGGTGTCAATGAAAAACTAGCTCGAGGCTTGACATATGAACCATTAGGAAGTTGTGTCAGCCATAACTCTTTTCGTATACCCCTATCTTCCATGTCCTCCCGAGCTTTGTCTGTATCCTTGTTCTTCCCTTCAAGGCCCAACATAGTACCACATATTGCCTCACTAATTTTTTTTATCACATGCATGGCATCAATGCAGTGTCGAAGCTTCCGTTTCTTTCAGTATGGCATATCATACAAGAGGCTTACCTTTGTCAATTTGGGTCAAAGCGAGGCCTTTTTTTGTTGTTGGGTACTTTCCGAATGAGATATCTGGTACGCGGTTCAATTGCTGCAATATCTTGTTCACCGGCATCTCCAAAGATCTCTTTCGAGTTTCAAACATACCATTGTAGGCCCCCTTCTTTCGTCGTTCAGGATCGTTTTCAAGCAAATAGCATCGATGGTAAAGATACGCAGTCTTACTTCTAAAAGATTCATAATAAGGTTCATCATTGCAAGTGTAACAAGCATATTGACCCTTTGTTCTCCACCCGGATACGTCACCAAATGCAAGCCAATCATGTATTGTCCACATTAAAGCTGCACGCATCTGGAAAGTCTCGCCACTTGAGGCATCATATGTTAATGCCCCATTATTCCACAACTCCTTCAACTCGTCAACCAAAGGTTGCATGTAAACATCAATATCAATCCATGATTGCTTATCTCTGGGAATTAATAACGACAACATGAGAAATGGCTCCTTCATAACCAACCACGGTGGTAAGTTATAGGGAACGAGAATGACAAGCCATATGCTGTAGGAGTTATCCATGTTTCCGAATGGGTTGAACCCATCAACGGCTAGCCCTAACCTCACATTGCGAGGGTCCAAGGCAAACTCAGGATGCCGTGTGTCAAATTCCTTCCACTCATCACAATCAGCTGGATGCCTCCATTCCCCATCATCTACACGCTTGTCCTTATGCCACCGCATATCTTTAGCTCTCTTCTTATTCATGTATAGATTTTTTAACCTCGGAGTCACAGGGAGGTAACGTAAGGTTTTACAAGGGATTTTTTTGCCCCTCCCATGATTGATTTTGTACCTAAATGCGTTACACTTTGGACATTTATCCAAGTTTGCATTCTCTTTCCAAAAAAGAACACAATCATTTATACAAGCATCAATGAGCTCATAGGACAAACCCAAGTCACGTAGTATTTTTCTAGTTTCATAGATGGACTTGCGAACTAAGTTACCTTGTGGTAAAAGTCTTCTCAAGAAATGCAACCACATGTCAACTGCTTTATTGGTCATGTAGTTTGTTACCTTCAAATTGAGCAACTCAATAACAAAACTCAATAAAGTAAAACTTGAGCAATTTGGGTACACCTCACGCCTAACATCATTTAATAGCCTATCAAACCTTTTGACTTCCTCTCTCTGGTTTGTATTTGTCGAGTCCCCTCTTATTTGGTCTTCTACCAATGCATCACTACCACCTCAATCCCTATCCTCATTGCCAGCCATTTCATAGTGATGATGAACCTCATCTGACATACGAGGTTCTCCGTGCATATGCCAAATAGTGTAGCTTTGCATAATACCATACTGGAGCAAATGTATTTGAACATGTTTAGTCAATAGCCGACAATAGTTTACACACTTCGTGCATGGGCACATAATATACCCTTGTGGGTCCGCAACTTTCATAGCAAAATGAAGAAATGATATTACTCCATCACGATACGGCTGACTCATTCTCCCATCAGCAGTCCTAGCTAATGCCATCCAGCTCTTGTCCATGTCTAATGACAGGCATAATTTATTAATGATAGCTTACAAGTGAGAAATTCAAGTTTACTATTGTTCAAAAGGAGGTGAATAAAAAAACATCATTATCTAGAAATCTAGATGTAATTTTTAAGAATCTCAATGCTACAAATAAAATCTCAACAAATTTATCTTTTCTCCCACCCATCCATTTTTCTTAACCTAAATGTCATTCTATCCATACATATGAATATGTGCGCATATACAAAGCTTACAAAATGAAAGGGGGAGATAGAGGTAGAGAGAGCTCACTCAAAGTATCAAACTTGGTATTGGAGGGCGAAGGGACGGTAGTTGACGACGAAGCCTACTGATGTGTCCTAATCTCTGTAAAAATACAAATGACTTCAACATGTTTGCATATACGAAATATATAAGATAATTATCCACTTGAAACATATCTTCTCATCTCGTAGCTAAATATTTTTTCAGAAAGTATACTTGTAGGGTATTGTTTTGGGCCTAAAAAAGGAACGAATTACGAAACATGGATTGAAAATTTAGTCAATGATAAACTACAAAAGTAATAAAAGTCAGACAGGGCCAATTGTTCTTCATTAAAAATAAAGGAACATCATTTTTTTTATCACTCTAGTGGTCCTCCCTTTGAAGATTCCTTAGCCACATATTGGTGAGAATAACAAAACAATGGAAAATGATATGGGTACATCGTTTATGCACCCCAAATGCACACCACCCTGACGTGGCAAATGAGGAGAAGCCCATTTTTTGGGTGAGCCCCACATTGGGCTTCTACTCATTTGACATATCAGGGTGGTGTGCATTTGGTGTGCATTTGGGGTGGACAAGTGGTGTACCCATAACATTGTTCCAAAAAAAATAACAAACATACAAACAATTAAGTATAATAGAATACTCATTCCCAAAAGTGAGAGCATTTTATAGTCCTTGACAATGTCTAGCCCCAGAATACGTTCAGTTGGACACCACTCGGACCCCCCTTTTTGAAATTAGCTTAAAAAATGTTATATCATTACCAATTTTCTTTGCAATTAGTTTTTCGAGTCTCACAGGAACAACGAAGAGCTTAAAATACATATAGTGTCATACAAGTTCCAGGCTTTCACATCAACCAATTAGACGAAATATTTTCCCAAAAAAAATCCACTTTGGCTTACAAATCGAGAGATATATAGGAATCATAGGATAAGAGATGGGTGGAGATAAACCTTGATTTATGAGATGGTTCAGCAGACGAAGCTCCCGTTGCAACCCACATTGTTGACTTCGGAAGTTAGGGTTTGGGCTACTGCAGTGGATGTTTGAGCAAAGAAAGAGAGAGCTTGGAGAGAAATTGTTGAAGACGAGAGGGGCGGGCAGATGTTCACAGCAAAGAGGGAGTGATTGTTGGATTTCTATTGCATTGATGTAGAGCAGTGCATGACTTCACATACAGGAAGCACAAAAGGAATAAAATCCTCTCAAATGACGAAGAAGAGATGTCCTAGGAATTTGCATTTTTTTGCTGAAGTTAAATCCTCTCTAATGACGTCATTTCACCCTTGTTATTTTACCGAGGAATTGTTTCCTCGCCAATAAATTTGGAATCCCGCCAACGTCCTTGATTTTTTCGCAAACCGCGCCAAGAAACACTGAACAAATGTGCGAAATTAAGCCGACGAAAAAATTCCTCGCCCTTGGAGAGCAAAACTTACAAAAATGTTAGTAGTTAAAGGGTGACAAAAAAAATCCTTGCCTATAATAAAAAAAATTAGTGAGGAAAGTTTTCCTCGCCTTTGTGTCCAAAAAAATTGGCGGCACCGAAAATTTTTCGCGCAATTATTTTTTGTGAGGAAACAAATAAATTCGTCGTTGTAAAGGGCCTTTGGGCGAGGAAAATAATTTTCCTCGCCTATTTAATCACCTTATTTCAATTCTGCGACAAATTCTATTTTCCTCGCCATTGACCGGGCTTTAGCGAGGAAATCAAATTTCCTCACTATTTTTCCTCGCGATAGACCTATTTTGTTGTAGTGATGGGTGAACAAGTGCTCATGCAATCATCCATCTTCCAAAGGTCAACGAAAAGCAACAAATTTGTACCTCCCACTCCTTGTGAAGATCTACACTTCAAGTCTCTTGGTTACTCTGATGACGAAGTAATGCCAGTCATGATGGTGCAATCGTCTACTCTTGAGGAACAAATTGCGGCATTGACCAAGACTCTTGAAAAGCTTGTGAAGCATGATCAATGACAAAAAAACTCAACTTAAAGAGCTTTCAAATCAGGTGGTTTGAGTGAGAACGTCAAGGCGTAGCACGAAAAATTCGTCTGAATCTATTACTGAAGAAAATCCACATGAAGTTCTCAAAACTTTGCCTGAAGATGCTAAAAAAGAAGTCCTCAAAACCTCACAAGAAGCTACTCTAAAAGAAAGTAATGGATTTATCCCTGTTGATCAATTGAAAGAATTCATCGTGGGGGCAATTGTTGAAAAAGATGCGAGGAGTTCTCAAATATTTCGGTCATACACTAAGCCGTACACGCAGAGGATTGAACAACTGAAGATGCCAGAAAATTATCAGCCTCCAAAATTTCTACAATTTGATGGAATGGGCAATCCTAAACAACATGTTGCACACTTCGTGGAGACATGTAGCAGTGCTGGAACAGATGGAGATTTGCTTGTCAAGCAATTTGTACGGTCACTGAAAAGTTATGCTTTTGACTGGTACATAGACTTGGATTTGAATTCCATAGACAGTTGGGACCAATTGCAGCGGGATTTACTCAAAAGATTTTTCAGCACACGGCGCATTGTCAACATGACTGAATTTAGCAACACTCATCAACAAGAAGGTGAGTCAGTCATTGACTACATCAATAGGTGGAGAAACTTGAGCCTCAATTGCAAAGATCGCATGTCAGAAACCTCGGCCATTGAGATGTGCACCAAAGGAATGTGTTGGAGCCTTCAATACATTTTGGAAGGCATAAAACCAAAGACTTTTGAAGAATTGGCCACGCGAGCTCATGATATGGAGCTTACTGTCACAATTTCTGAAAAGGAAGACAATGGTGATCTAGAGTGCCAAGAAGAATGGCACCAAGAAAACTCTTCTTCAAGTGAATTAAATGCAAGAGGAGAGCCTTCCTTCGAAGAGTCAAATTCTTCTTCGGAGTACAACTACGACGAGGACGAAGATGAAGCAGCGTCATACTTGATCACGACAGTCTTTGAGCCTTCAAACCTCAGAGCTCCAACTCAACAAGTTAATCCTCAAAGCACATCAAATTCAAATATTCTCCTGGATAAGAGCTTAAACTGTCTATCATCTTCGAAAACTTGAAGATTCAACCCCTCCTCGATGCATGAGCCTAAACTGCGAGTTGCTCCATGACGCATGAGCATAAACTACATGTCACTCCTGACCCGCAAGAGTTTAAACTGTGGATGGCAAATTCAAAAAAAATTCAAAAAAAGAACTACGTTTGACTTGATCCCATCTTGGGTATGTAGCACTTGAATTTTTAACTCCTTCATTGAACTACATTTGGCTTGATCACTTGGACCAAAATTCCTAGTTTACTCAACCAAATCAAATAAAGCAACATGTAATGGATCGTGTGGACGCATTGTTCATTTGACTTTTCAAAAGAACTGGTACATCCTTTGTCTCATTGTTAAAAATCGAGCATCCATGTGCTCCAAACAGTGCCATGTCAAAGTGTCTCCTACAGCTTCATGGATGATTGAAGGAAGAAAAGTTGATATGTTGTTGTGGCTTGTTTCTCCTATGATGCCTCCAACTCCGTGGGTGATTAGCAAATGATTCGCTCCCTTGGATTGGTCTGCCTCTTCTATGGCCCTCAAACTCCATGGATACTGGAGAAAAGGGGGGTCGATCTCTTGCCTTTGCTTGCTTATGCTGTAATCCCTTCAACTTCTTACGTGATGGCAGAAGGTCGCTCTCTTGCCTTGGCTTGCTTTTGCATAAACCTTCAAACTCCATGGATGGTGGTAGAAGGTAGAGGCACTCTATTGCCATGGTGTGCTCCTGTTGTGATCGCTCAAACTTCATGGATGATTGCACAAGGTAGAGTAGTTCGTTTGCATTGACCTACTTCTTGCACAACTCCTTCAAACTCCATGGATGATAGTAGAAGTTAGAGCCGCCCCTTCACCCTCTTTTGCTTCTGATTTGGGCATTCCAACTACATTGTAGAACCTTCCGTGCAAGGCATTAGCTTCAACTCCACGTCATGGCATGGCTTCATGGAATGCTTTGATATCGTGGCAAGCTTCAAGTCACTCGTGGCATGGCACACGGAAGGCTTCGCTATCATGGAAAGCTTCAAGTTGACAAGCTTCAAGCCACTCCATGGCGTTGTTGAAATTAATTTGTAATGCTTGACTAGAATTATGTAGAACTTTAATTAAATATCTAGAATATCTAGAAGCAAAATGTAATGATTACCTTTGTAGATCTTTTGTATATGCACGTGTAGTCTAGGCTAGAGTTGTCTAGACAAGAAAAGGGACCTTCTAGACTTGGAGTAAGTCGGCAGCAGTATGTCGGCTGATGGGTCTATATATGGAGCTGCCTTTGTACTTCTTGTTGTACCCAAAAACTACTTTCAAAAGCAATCACTTTTCTAAAGCCTCCCATTTTTCGGTCCTTCTTCAAACAATCACTAAAAGCGGTTTATCACTCTAACCAATTTTCTCCCAATATAAACTAGCACCCCAACAATTTTGGTATCAGAGCTAGAACCCCTAACACATCCTTGTCCTCCTTATTCACCTATCACTCAACATGGAAGCCAACTCCTCCACTTTCAACTATGCACAAACTCTCATCCCTATATTTGAGGGAGAGAACTATGATTATTGGAGCATTCAAATGAAGACTCTATTCATCTCACAAGACTTGTGGGATCTTGTTGAAAGCGGATACGAGGCACCGGCAAATGACGAAGAAGAAGCAACTTGGACGGAAGCAAGGAAGAAGAAGTTCAAGGAGAACAAGAAGAGAGATGCATTGGCACTACTCAACATTCAACGTGGGGTAAGCAAATCGATCTTTCCAAGAATTTTGGGTGCAAAAACTTCAAAAGAAGCATGAGAGACATTAAAAGTTGAATATCAAGGTTATGATAAGGTTATCTCCATTAAACTTCAAACACTTTGGAGAGATTTTGATAATCTAGCAATGAAGGAAAATGAATCCGTTCAAACATTCTTTTCCCGAGTTGCTGGAATTGTCAATCAAATTTGAAGTTATGGAGATACCCTTACGGACAAAAGAATCGTCGAAAAAGTTTTAAGAAGTTTGCCTCCAAAGTTTGAGCATATTGTTGCGCTATCGAAGAATCCAAGGATTTATCTAAACTTACTCGACATGAACTAATGAGTTCTCTCGAGGCACATGAACAAAGAATGAGCAGGTTCACAAATCAATCCTTGGAGCAAGCATTTCAAAGCAAAATAAATTTTGGAGGAAAGAATCAAGCAAATCAAGAGAAGGGCTCAATTCGAGGAGGAGGCATGAAAGGACTTGGAGGCCAAAATGCCAGGAACAAGGGAAAAGGATACGACAATCAAAGGAATACCAATGGCGGTAACTCTAACTCTTCTTGCATTATTTGCAAAAAAACAAATCATGCATCCAAAGATTGCAGATTTAAATGCAAGAGATGCAAAGTTCCCAATCATTCCGATCGTGATTGTTGGTTCAATCATGAAAAAAACAAAGCTAATTTATCGGAAGAAAATGAAGCAGAACAATTATTCTCTTGCATGAATGGTCAAGAAGAATCAGATAACATTTGGTACTTGGATAGTGGATGCAGTAATCATATGACAGGCGATCGTAAAAAGTTTGTGCAGCTTGACGATAAAGTCTCTTCTCAAGTAAATCTGGGAGATGGAAAGCTGCAAAATGTTGAAGGAAAGGGAGTTATCGCCGTCTACACAAAGGGAGGTAACAAAAGATTAATTTCAGATGTCCTTTATGTTCCCGGGCTTACTCAAAATTTGCTAAGTGTGGGGCAATTATTGCAAAAGGATTATGCACTTAAATTTGATAATGGTGAGTGCATAATTATTGACAAAAAGAAAAATTTACGGTGGCCAAAGTCAAAATGACTCCAAATAAAATTTTCCCATTAATGATGCCACTTAATGAAAATTTTGCCCTTAGAGGAGAAAAAATTGATGACTCCTATTTGTGGCATCTAAGATATGGCCACTTAAATTACAAGGGCATGAGGTTGCTAAAAGAGAAAAATATGGTGAAAGGGCTACCAAATATTGATAAAATTGATAAAGTTTGTGAAGGGTGTATATATGGGAAAATGCATAGACTCCCATTTCCAAAGTTCGCTTGGAGAGCAAAAGCGCCTTTGGAGTTGGTGCATTCTGATATTTTTGGCCCTACCAGAACACCATCCTTTGGAGGAAAAAGATATTTTCTCTTATTTGTTGATGATTATACAAGGATGATGTGGCTTTACATCCTTGAAAAGAAATCAGAAGCTTTTCCTGTATTTCTCAAGTTTCAAGCCTTGGTGGAGAGACAAAGCGGAAGACTAATAAAGACACTTCGGACGGATCGTGGTGGTGAATACATCTACACACCGTTCTTGGAGTATTGCAAGGAAAAAGGAATCAAGAGGCAACTTACAGTCCGGAAAACACCGCAGCAAAATGGAGTAGCAGAGCGGAAGAACCGCACCATTGCAGAGATGGCTCGAAGCATGCTCAAAGGCAAAGGCCTACCAAACACATTTTGGGCTGAAGCTGTCAACACTGCAATGTTCATCCTCAACCGATCTCCCACGAAGGCAGTACAAAACAAAACGCCATACGAGGCATGGTATAAAGAGAAGCCACAGGTACATTTTCTCAAGATTTTTGGATGCATTGCATATGCATTAGTTCCCTTAGAACAAAGGGAAAAATTTGACGAAAAAGGAGAGAAGTATATTTTCATCGGATATAGTGACTAGTCCAAGGGATATCGTCTCTATAATCCAAGCACAAATAAATTTGTGGTTTCTCGAGATGTGATATTTGATGAAGCTGCTGCATGGAAATGGAAGGACAATTCCTTCCAAAAGCAAAAGTTTTTCGAGCCTTTTGATGCAGGAGATGGGCAAGAAACTTTGACTCCGGACCCAAGTCCAAGCCAAAGTCCGCAAACCGGTCCAGAGAGCTCATCAGAGGATCTCAATCCAACGAGAAAGGTACGCTCCTTACAAGACATATATGACTCTTGTGATTTCGCCTTCTTCACTTGTGAACCACAGAACTTTGAAGAAGCTGCAAGTGAAGAGATATGGAAAAAGGCAATGGACGAGGAAACTGCAACTATCGAGAAAAATCATACACGGGATCTTGTGGAGCTGCCGAAAGACAAAAACGTAATTGGGCTCAAATGGGTCTATAAGACAAAATATAAAGAAGATGAAAATCCAGTCTTTCACGACAGGACGAAGCATATTGAGCTCCGACATCATTTTATCAGAGACTTGGTGCAGAATGGAGAAATTCAGCTCGAATTTGTCAATACGAAAGAGCAACTAGCTAACATTATGACCAAAGCAGTTGCAGCAGAAAAAATCCCTCAATTTCATGAAGTCATGAAGATTACAAATTAAGGAGGAGTGTTGAAATTAATTTGTAATGCTTGACTAGAATTATGTAGAACTTTAATTAAATATCTAGAATATCTAGAAGCAAAATGTAATGATTACCTTTGTAGATCTTTTGTATATGCACGTGTAGTCTAGGCTAGAGTTGTCTAAACAAGAAAAGGGACCTTCTAGACTTGGAGTAAGTCGGCAGCAGTATGTCGGCTGATGGGTCTATATATGGAGCTGCCTTTGTACTTCTTGTTGTACCAAAAAAACTACTTTCAAAAGCAATCACTTTTCTAAAGCCTCCCATTTTTCGGTCCTTCTTCAAACAATCACTAAAAGCAGTTCTATCACTCTAACCAATTTTCTCCCAATATAAACTAGCACCCCAACATGGCGTGGCATCAGTAGGCTTCAACATCTAGCAAGCTTTAAGAAACTTCGTAGTGTGGCATCAACATGCTTCAAAATCTGGCAGGCTTCAAAATCTGGCAGACTTCAATATCTAGCAAGCTTCAAGAAAAACTTCATAGTGTGGCATCAACAGGCTTCGAAATCTAGCAGGTTTCAAAATCTAGCAAACTTCAGGGAATTTCACAACACAAAACTGGCAAGCTTCAACTTCATGGTGGGCTTCAAAGACCTTCCTGGTATAGCATAGACTTGTTTCACTATCGCGACAACCTTTGCGGATCTCTTCCTTGGCAAATTTCAACTCGAAGAGCATATTGCTACGGAGCCTTAAGCTCGAAGGGCATATTGCTGCGGAGCTTTAAACTCGAAGAGGTTGCTGCGGAGCCTTAAACTCAAAGATATTGCTGCGGAGCTTTAAACTCGAAGAGATGGCTGCGGAGCTTTAAGCTAGAAGATCCAGCGGAGCCTTAAAGCTCGAAGAAACGGAAGAGCCTAAAAGCTCGAAGATCTAGCGGAGCCTAAAAGCTCAAAGATTCGGCGTAGCCTTATAGCTCGAAGAAAAACCAAAAGCCGCAGAACTTCAAGCCAAAGATGGTACCAATTGCAAAGCACCAAAATTTGCACATCAGGAAAAAAAACAAAACAAAAACAAAACAAAAAAAAGCAATGGTCAGAATCTAAGTTTTTGTTTAGAGCATGCCTATTTAAATAAAGTACAAAACACGGCTGTGACAAAAGGCACTGAGTACATTGGTTCATGGAAG
This sequence comes from Vaccinium myrtillus, assembly GCA_016920895.1. Taxonomy (NCBI): domain Eukaryota; kingdom Viridiplantae; phylum Streptophyta; class Magnoliopsida; order Ericales; family Ericaceae; genus Vaccinium; species Vaccinium myrtillus. Next base: position 70,517 of record JADGMU010000839.1, read on the forward strand.
CCAATAAAAAGGCAGAAAGTCGTGAAGTTCAATTGACAAAAAGAAATAGTACATACAAGTTTACTGGTTTTTTTGGCGTGCGCACGAAAGTCGCGCGGGATTATTTGCATGAATTTTAAAGACGACAATTGCTACAAGGAAAAAAAGGGTGTGCTACATGAGTTTTGTACTGCTGCAAAACAAAACAATTAGAAGAGACAAAAAGGGTTGGTTCGACATTCAAACCGATGGCCTGCTGGTTCTGTGATCGTAAAACAGAAAGCAAACCATGCAGTAGATTGATTGAACATGCAGGAAGAAAAAAAACCAAGAAAAAAGCCTCATTGCTTTTCCCAAAGTCTGGGTTATACTTGGTAAAAGGATTTGAACTATTAAGAAACAACAAAAGGAAGAAAATAAGGGGAGGAAAAAGAAAAAGAAAAAAGAAAAGAAGAAGAGAACAAAGTACTCTAGAGTTACCTGGTGATCTTTTAATTGGTGACTTCGGAAATTGTAACAAGAAGATGGGTTACGTCCCCATTTATAGATGAAGTAGTCCCATCCTAATTGGAAAAGGTTTCCGCACAAAGTAAGCCGATTAGTCGCAAGGGAAAGTATCCTATCCCAACCCTAATTCATCTCAAGCGGTGGTTTGCTCATGCTGAAAATTCTAGAAGCGAGCTACGGGTCGACAAGGCAAAATTCAGTGGGCCAAAGTCAAATTTGGTCCCAGGAAAAGGAATTATTTTGGTTCCATACTCACTTGACATGGGTTTCAAAATTGGGCTATCCAATTCCTTTGCATAAAATTTTAGCTCGTTCTATGGGCTAAAATAAAAAAATAAATTGACATCCTAAAATGTCTAAGGCAAAGATCGCCGAATACCCAATTTTTTCGCATCAAATCAAGCCCAATTTTTCAATAAAAAGATCAAGTCAAGTCTTCCACCGAAAAAAATCAAGTCAAATTCATTCGCCGAATTGGTTCTACAAGCACTTCCCATGGTTTCGATTATTTGGGCATCAAATTCCTTTCCATCTGAAAAATTGGAGCACAAATTTTTAACTTGGTCTATGAGTTAAAATTTTGCAAATCAAATTGACACCAAATGTCAAGCAAAAAAATTGCCGAATACACAAATTTTCGGTATCAAATCAAGTCAAGTCAACAATTCGAGACTCACTCACCTTCAAGCGTGAGCAACTCTCGAGGGGGAATCTGTAGACATGTCAAATTTCTATCCTATCACAAGCTACCACGTCTTGCTAGGGCACATAAATTAGCTAATTAAATGTTGCCAATTGTCCACAAGTCAAAAGTCAGAGGCATGCGGAGGGACCAATTAAATGGTGTTACGCGTCAAAATAACACAATTATTTATTTATCAAGGTTGGCCAATCAAATTATGCCACATGGTTTCTATGTCACAATTTGTATAATTGTCTTTCCAAAAAATAAATAAGAGGAAAGGTATTTATATAATTCTAACTATTTTCCTTTAAACCAAATAAGGAAATAATTGAAGAGATAAGTATGGAAACAATTGCAGTCTTCCATAAACTCTCAATCCCACATCCCTAATGTAAAACTTCAACAACGAATGCGGAAACGGGTGGTTCGGATTACCTTTAGCGAACTTTTACCGAACCGGATCTTTTGGTGGATGGATTACATACTCCGGCATGTACTAGAATAGCAACAATCTCCTGCGATGGAGTGGTACTACGAGGTTCGAGTATCACCCTCTATTCCATGGTGCAAAAGCTTCGAATCGCTCTTTAATGGCAGAGAGAGAAAATTAGGGAGAGAGTTTTCTCGAACTCAATGACTGATAATCTTGTATGCATATGATTTATGAACATATTGTAGGAAATATATAGAGTGAGCATCCTAGATGCTTTAGAAGTCCTATAATCCTAAGAGAATAGGATCACTTCAACTTCTTCTATCTTATCTCCGAGATAAGATAGGACTCTATAATAAATGGGTCACCGGGTCATGCCACAATGGGCGACCCGATTTGGTCCCATACCCGGCCCAAATTCCAACATCTCCCACTCGCCCATGCATGGGCATGACAAGTTTCATCAGTCTCTCTTCCATCTACCCAACTAAGAACAAACTCATAAACGCTAATGAACCGTGCGATCGTTGGAGCACCTGCAAGTGGGAGCTCTACACTAGAAACTCTGTAAGAGCCAGCATAGAGACATCAACCCAAAAAAGAGTGTCTCGTGTACCCTGAATCCATTTAGTTACACCGGACCAAACATCTTTAATCCTTCTAAAAGCATGCTTGACCCCCCAAATCATGCATTCTATATTCACACCCGATCTGCATCCCAACAGAGCGATTTGAATTGTCGACAGTGAATACATGGCAGGGTGTACTACTAAATGATCCACTTTTTGCCCTCATGTCACTTGGTTTTAACCTTGATGGTTTCCCAGTCATGCTCCATGGGAACCTCATATTTCGTGGTCTTAGGTAGTCAACCTAGAGTAGCAACACAAAATCTCTACTTCATGACATAGTAAAAAATCGAAGAGCACATTCTATATATTTACAGTCTTTTATGTAATGACTGCTTAGACTCACACGGTGAGGAAGCAAGGATCTATTCACTCACCTCTAATACAAATGATCGCATAGCACATGTAGTATGAATACATGCTAAGGTGGAGTTACTTTTTCCAAAAAGCAACGTCATGCTCTCAAATACAGTACAGACCTTAGTCTAGTCGCTACCTAGCGCCAACCTGAGTTCTCTAGCCTGCCATCACGGCGTTATACTAGTCCTCACATCTGGCTAACAAAAAACAGGTAAAACTCATGACAGTGGGAACTATCTGTGATCGGTCCCCAAAAATAGACCACATCTTGGCTTCAACCATGGCGACCTTTGGTGGGTATATTTGATTCCTCTTATCAGACTATATCACAGGCCTAACCTGTATATCTCATTACCCATCCGTCTCATCTTCGCTCGCTATCTCAAGCGCCGAAGGTGATTTCTCATGTGAGTAAGCCAATGTAACATGTTGACATCCATATATCAATTATGTGTGTGTTATACATAAACAATTGCACATTTTACAATAACAATATTCAAATATTAAGTGCACAAATGGCATAAAAATCCCATATATCTTAAAGAAACACATTTAACTCCATCTACGCAGTTCAGAAGCCTTAACATGCGTGTCTCAAGCCTCGCTAGCAAAGGGCTTACACAATGGGCCTACAACTATGCCACTCATAGAGATGTGTTACTTAATTGCTTCTTGTTGCACAACAATACCTTTGATGAGTTATGTCTAATATAAGCATATGTCACAATATATGCACATCATTCCATATTTCAAGCTGTCAACAACATTGAATAGGGTATGCTGGCCATCTATTTTTACTCTTAAGGACTATTAGGTTCGATGACTGATTGTTCCATGTTTGCTTCAACGCATCAGAGGGTCTTGAGAATCCGTATCCAATAGATCTAATTCATGATTAAGCAAGTCGCTCCCACTATCCCTTGGAGATATGATAATTTCTTCCCCATTCTCGACTGGATGACTCAGTGCGCCCAACATTGGATCCTCCATCTCATAGAGCTCTACATCTCTACTAACCTCTCCTCTGCTAGGGAAATCCTCCTTAAAGGAAGATCCACATCTCGTAACTCAATTTAACCCACACTTCCATTAGGTTGCTCACCAAAACACATAGCCCTAAGAGTGCTAAAAGATGCAATTCTTTTCTATAAGGCCTTTTTTCCCATACTTATGAGAAGTACTATGTGTTTAAGCAACCAACCCCCATGGGCACAAATTACCTAAACCAAGTTTTCTGCCGATCCATAACTTATGAGGGATGGAAGGTAATGATTATGAAGGTATGAAGCTAGGGACATAGGGCGCAGTTAACAATGCATCTCCCCAATTAGAAATTGGAAGATTTGTTTGCGCCATCATCGACCAAACCATGTCTAGTAACTTATAATTCCTTATCTCCGCCACACCATTTTGTTGCAGAGTGCCAGGAATTGTTAATTGTCTAAGTATCCACTTTTCCTCATAGAGCACCTTATATTGCTCATATAGATACTCGCAACCACGGTCAGTTCTAGGAGCCTTAATGCTCTTGTTTAATTGATTATCAACCTCATGAAAATAGTGTCTAAAGCAATCCAATGATTCTGACTTGTGAGAAAAACAAATAGACATGACCACAGCGCGTGAAGTCATCTATTAATGTGGTAAAATAGGATACACCATACCTTACCCTTACATCCATTGAGTCACAAATGTCTTGAACGGATATGCTTGCACTGGAACAGATGCCCTTATGGCTTTTCTGAGTGGTTTTCTAAATGCTTTTCCTGTAAGGCAATGATCACAAATGGGCAGGTAGACCCAAAAATCCCCCTCTTGCCCTATATGACCTAATCCAGAATGTCATCCAATAGAATCAACATCACCAAAAGATGTAATATAACAAATAGAATCACTAGAATTATTGTTAAATTGGATTTAATAGCATCTAGTGTCACAAAACCATCCAAAACCATAACAAATAGTACATTATCACTCACTAAGCTACTTTTCAACAGAAATTGAAAAACCTAGACCATCATGCTAATAACTAATAACAAGTTTCGCAGAATTTGTGAAGCATAAAATAAATCATCAAAAAGCAGGATGCACACATGTCGCAAGTCCAGCTTGCCAATGCCCAACATCTACATACTAGACTCTTTCTCCATGAAAATCCTTTAGCTTCCACCTAGAATTCTGCAATACTCCATGAACCCATCTTTGTTTCTCGTTGAGTGGTAAGTTGCTCTTGAGTCTACTACTCACAAATGAGGAAAATGAGCAACTAAACCTTAACTAGTAACAAAACAGTCAAAACAAGAAATAAAATAGGGAGTTCCTTCTTAGGCTCAGTGCACTCAAGGGCAAAGTGTCTCAACTTGTCATAGTTAAAACACGTCATTTTAGTCATGTTTTTCAAGCCACTCTACTTCTTGCCTCTCTTGCGCTTAAAAGAACCAGTGAGTGCCATTCGGGCCAAGGGCTATAGCAGCTTCTCTCCTAAAGGCACATATAGCCTTCCTCTGCTGATACATAGACCTACGATGGCTAGTTTCATCTATGATGCATGAACCATCTTGCTCAGCTGCCTCTTGGCGCTTAGCATTTATTGCCTCATATTTCAGTTCGTCATCACATCTCAGTCTGAGACCATCTTAGTGAAGATGTCAATGTCATATTTCTGTTTGATAGCTATTCACAGCCTATGAGCAGACACATAGCACTCAAACTCACATATCAAATCGTTATGCATGTTGCGTATCATATTAATTCGCGCACACTGATCTTTCTTGTACCACATTTGATAAATCTCAAGATCACAAAGATACTGCGGTGACTCACACTGCGCTTACTCACCATCTCATGGCTGAGCGTCTCTAAGACCTCAAGCTCATCGGAGAGAAACAAGGTTTGACAGCGCCAAATATTTTAATTGTCACTTCACAATTTCTCAACTTTGTTCAAATCTGTTACTATACACTTAGCTTCCATTTCAACTATATCAAAGAAATGCGCATGAGATTATTACTAACACAACACAACTATTTTGCCGCAAAAAATTTAAATTAAATATTAACAGTAACATACATGTCACAAAGATCAAAAATTCGTTAGGCTTACAATCACCTCTCGCGCCTCTAAGTATTTTATTGTTAAATTTAATTTAATTCATGCGCAAAATTTTAGTTTTCGGGAAAAACATATGTAAATATTTTCTCCACCGAACAACCTCTCACTAGATATGGCATATACTAAGCAATTTTAATCATGCTTCAACTTGAATAATTTGATAAATAATCAAAATAAAAAATTATTTAAACATGCCACAAACAGCATGAATTTCCCCAAAAATAAAACATGTTGTTTCTAATATTCTGTGAATTTTCAGTAGCTCACATGCAATTATTATCAATTTTCAAGATTTATTCTAATTCTCAAAGAATAAATAACAAGCCAAAACTGCAAAATAATATCAACATGTACTAAAAAAAACCACCTATACCATTAAATAGGTAATATATCCAGGAGGTCATACAAATAATTTGGATCCCATTGGACCTTGAACACGTCCAAAAACCGTCCTCCAATCTCCTCTTTTGCATTTAAAATTTGAAAAATAAAAATTGCTTCCAAAAATTCTAGAAAATTTCAGAAACATAGAAAATTGAATTTCGAGTCCAACGGATCAAACCATGCCAAAATCGAAGCTCGTATGAGTCGAAAATAATTTAAAAAATGCAGTTTTTGAATTACATGCTGCCAAACAGGTCCCTCGGGTACTGTTCATCTTCTCAAAAAATTAGGATTTTTCAGGGTTTGCCATAACATCAAAACTGTAACTCCAAACCAAGTTTAACATATATCGTTGCAAAGGTCTTGAAATTATCTACGCATACATATAAAGCTCGCATACTGAAACTGAATGTAATGAAAACGCCGTTCAGTCAAAGTTTCGGAAAGAACAATTAGGGTTTCATTTTTCTCACAAACGGTTGATCCGATCAACACGAAACTTTCCATATTTCATCTACATGTTATGGGCTACGTTGTGTAAAATTTTGAAGCGATTCAGAGACGTTTCAAAAATTCACGTTTTTCAAACTCATACAAAACATGCAAGAAAATCAGTTGACATGTATATCTAAATCATGATACATATAGCTATTCATGACTTCAAGTACAAAAGAGCATGAAAACATCCAATACAGCTCTGATACCAATGTAAAACTTCAATAACGAATGCGGAAACGGGTAGTTCGGATTACCTTTAGCGAACTTTTACCGAACCGGATCTTTTGGTGGATGGATTACATACTCCGGCATGTACTAGAATAGCAACAATATCCTGCGATGGAGTGGTACTACGAGGTTCGAGTATCACTCTCTATTCCAGGGTGCAAAAGTTTCGAATTGCTCTTTAATGGCAGAGAGAGAAAACTAGGGAGAGAGTTTTCTAAAACTCAATAACTAATAATCTTGTATGCATATGATTTATGAATATGCTACAAAAAAATATAGAGTGAGCATCCTAGATGCTTTAGAAATCCTATAATTCTAAAAGAATAGGATCACTTCAATTTCTTTTATCTTATCTCCAAGATAAGATAGGACTCTATAATAAATGGGTCACCGGATTATGCCCACATGGGCGACCCAATTTGGTCCAGGACCCGGCCCAAATTCCAACACCTATAAATAGAGGTGCTCTCTCTCATATTTTTTACATCTAAAAATTGAAGCTTCGACAGCTCTGAAGATCAAGCTTCAAAGCCCTTCAGAATTTCTTGAAGTTTTCAAGCATTCAAGCTCAAAAGCTCTGAAGATCAAGCCTCAAAGCCCTTCAGAACTCCTTGAAGTCATCAAGACACATTGAAGCAGTCCATCCAACATTCAAGCCAGAGCTCTGAAGATCAAGCCTCAAAGCCCTTCAGAACTCTTTGAAATCATCAAGACACTGAAGCCTCAATCAGGATATTCAAGCATCCAAACTCCAGAGCTCTGAAGATCAAAGCCTCTAAAGCCCTTCAGAATTCTCCGAGCCCACATCAAACAAGACGGTTCTTCGATCAAGCTTCAAAGCTCTGAAGAACATTCAAGCCTATATGCAATACACAAGCTCCAGAGCTCTGAAGATCAAGCCTTTAAAGCCCTTCAGAATCCTTCAAATCCATATCAAGCAAGACGCCTCTTCAGATCAAAGCTTCAAAGCTCTGAAGAACGCTCAAGCCAAATCCACAAGTCATCAATCTCCTTATACCAAATTCAGGAAGATCTCAAGCTCCGATTTGAGACCAATCTCCAAAGCCCTCAAATCAACATATGCGAATCCGCATCTCCTTCAACCAAATTGAAGAAGATCTCAAAAACCGATTTGAAGAAGAAGATCCACAGCCTTCAAGTCAACGGTCACAAATTCGTCATCTTTTTTAACGAAATTGAATTAGATCAAGCAAATCAACTTGAGAAGAAACTCCAAAGCCCTCAAGTCAAAATCCATCAAATTCGTCGTCATCTTCGTAAAGACCAAAGAAGATCTCGCCAAATTTAATTCGAGAACAAGCATCAAGCCCTCGAATCAAACTCTTGAAGATAAGACTCAAAAGATCATTTTCTTTCATTAGAAACTGTTACAGAGATTGTAAACCCTAATTTTTCAATCAATAAAATTGACTTTGTTCAACATATTTCCGTCTTTTCTGCAACTTGAAATTTGTGTGATACAGCCACCACAATGAGCAAAATCAAAGCAACAACATTTCTAACCAACCTGCGTTTTACAATAAGCATGATCACATTTGCATCATTCAATTCGCTTCTAATAGGCATAACAAGGATTTTTTGGCAGCATTGCCAATATACTATCACTTAGTAGTATTGAACTGACATCATTTCATTTTTGCCAATATGATGTTTACGGGCAAATAATAATTGTAAATTTGAAATTAAGTTTATACTAATGTAACAATGATAACAGGAGAGTGTTGGGAAAAATAGAGTACCCAAATTCCCAGAAGTAAATCACGGAGGGAATAAAATGCGCAGCAAATGAGAACCGAAATGCGCAAACAACAAGCAAACGTGACACAAGCGATTTTTACGTGGTTCCCCCAAAAATATGAGGTACGTCCACGGGACCGAAGTCCGATTCCACTATCACCAAAGTTCGTACAAATGGGTTTTACAAGAGATACAAGATCTCACAAACACCCTAAGGTGTATTCCAACAAAGTTACAATAAACAAGAGGAAAGACCTCACCAATTTTTAGCGAACAAAACCCTCCAAAGCAGGTTGCAAATGAGGGCACAAACTGGGAACAAAATCTGTCCAAAGTATGCACAAACAAACTGCCGAAAATAGCTTCAATAGAGAGCACTTGGACTTTACTTGGACCAACGCAGAGCACACACACACTGAGCACTTTTCGTTCTTCTCTTTTTCAAGTTTTTTTTTTTTTTTGGTAACTTCGGAAATATATTAAAACTTAGGCAAAAGAGTTAAGACGCAACAGAAGTGCGAACAGTAAACTACACATAGTAATTAGCATAATTAGGGATACAAAAGACCAAATGTCAATCTAAAAATCTGTGGAGGTTAAGGGAGTCCCTTAACATGAACTCTCTGATGCCCAACGGTGGAGCGTCAATCACCACCAAATCCTCCATTTGCTCAGCTCCCATACCAACCAGAAAGTCGGCACACTGATTCGCATTACGGAATATATGGGTGAGGCTACTTCCTGTTCTGTTCAGTAAGTATTTCCCATCGTTGATTATGTTGCTTTGGGGATGGTTCGAAGTTGCTCCATCATTGAATAGCAGCACAGCTGTTTGAGAATCAGATTCAACTTGGACATTCGACAGTCCTTTTTCCAGAATAATTGTTAGTCCTCTGTAGATGCTCCATATTTCTTTTTCCAAACTTGATCTTGCTGTCATTTTTCCATAGTATCCCAGCTTCCATTCACCTTGATCATTCCTGAAAAGACCTCCAAAGCCTGCTTTGCCTCTAGTTTCGAACCAGCTCCCATCAGTATTTAGCTTTATATTTCCTGGAGAAGGGAAAAACCAACGAGTTAATCGATGAGTTGGGGGATCAGTAACAAGAGGGATTTTAAAAGCTTCCACGATTTCGGATGCGTATGCACAAATTACCTTGGAACTCACTTCAGGAACCGAATCAAAATTATCAAAACTTTTCCTATTTCGGTCCTTCCAAATTTGCCAAATAATGGTACGAAAAAGGATGTTCCAGGGTAATTCCATGCCAAAGTTTAAGACTTTTTTCTTTTTTAAATTATCCGAAATCCAGTCCCATGTGGAAGTTCTAAAACCAGCTCTCATTAGCTGACCTGAAGGGATTTTGTCCCATAGCAAAGATGCTTTGGGACAATCCCTAAACAAATGATCAAGGGTTTCCGGAAGGCTATTGCATCTAGGACATAGATCTGATGTGGTTATGCTCAGTCTCGCCCGGGGAAGATTGGTAGGCAGTTTGTTATGGAAGATAAGCCAAATGAAGGTTTTAAATTTTTGAGGAATCTTTATCTTCCAAAACCACTTCAAACCTTTCATGTCAAAACTGTCTTTATTAAGAAAATCATAGGCAGAGGATGCAGAACACATTCCACTTGAAGACTCCACCCATGAGGGTTGATCCAAGGCATTAGAATATGTAGGTAACACATTGCTGGTGATGACATTGTGGGAAGTGTCATCCACAATACTAGCAATCTCATCAAGATTCCAAGTACCATTATCAATAATGTCCGCAACCTTGGTGTTTAACAAGGGTATGTGGTCCAGGGTGCCTTTCAGCTAAGGGACCCTCCCCACACCACCAATCATTCCATAAATCGACAGAAGTACCATCACCTATAATCCATTTGGTACCTTTCTTGATAATATCACGAGTATGTAAAATACTACGCCAAGTATGGGAAGCCGATCTGCCACTCGGCCAAGATTGGAAAGTGTGATGTTTAAGGTATTTATCTCTCAAAAGTTTAACCCAAAGGCTATCATCATTGTTCACCATCTTCCACCCAAGTTTGGTAAGTAAGGCGAGATTTTGACTTTGGCTTTCCTAAGACCCAATCCCCCCATATCTTTGTTCTTACAAACAGTATTCCAATTGACAAGGTGTATTTTCTTCTTGGCAGGGGTATCACCCCAAAGAAAGTCCCTGTTCAAATGGTCCAATTTATCACAAACATTCACAGGAAATTTTAAAGTATGCATAGTATAGCTAGCAATAGTGGACGTAGAAGCCTGAACAAGGGTAGCTCTACCAGCCAACATAAGTGTATTGGACTTCCAGCCAGCAAGTTTGGATTGGACTTTCTCGATGATGTGTTTAAAGTGATCCTTATTAGCTCTTTTGTGAAGGATAGGAACCCCTAGATACTTACCTAGGTCATTAGTACGAGCTATGCCACAAAAATTGCTAAGCCGACGAGCTTTGTTATGATGGATGTTGGGGGACACATAAAGCTTAGATTTAGACAGGTTGACAGTTTGTCTCGATATAGCATAGAAATCATTGAGAACTTCCATTATGGCTTTACAATTAATAATGCTAGCCTGGCAGAAAAGGATAAGGTTGTCCGCAAAAATAGATGTGTAAGATATTCGGAATCTCTAGAAACTTTTAGACCTTTCCAGTCACCCGACATGCATTTGTTATCAATAAGGATAGAGAGCATTTCCATGCATAAAACAAATAAATAAGGGGATAGAGGATCCCCTTGTCTAAGACCCCGGCCAGGAGAGAATTCTTCAAGGATTTCTCCATTCCATAAAATGGAAGTTTTAACATTTGTAACACAACTCATGATTAAGGCAGTCCAAGAAGAGTTAAGATTGAAAAAGATGAGTGTGTCAAGAAGGAATTTCCAAGAAAGTTTATCATAGGCTTTCTCTGAGTCGATTTTGAAAAGCATACCCCCTTTCTTCCCTTTTTTAGATCTGAGAGAGTGAACAATTTCTTGAGTGATAATAATATTATCACTCGTGGATCTTCCGGGGATAAAACTGCTTTGGAAGGGACTAACAATTCTATTAAGCAATGGTCTAAGTCTAGCAACAATGATCTTGGTTATTATTTTATAACTCACAATGCAAAGACTGATGGGGCGAAAGAAACTTTTAAAGGGTCCCAAAGGAAAGGGTCCCAAAGGATCCAGATACTTTTAAAGGGTCCCAAAGGATCCAGATACCTCCAGATCTCCCATTAGGATCTATGAATGTATCTCTAGTAAAGCCAAGGTTGCGAAAGAAAAAACCCATCGAGTTAAGACTAACTTTGGGTTCCAAAATAGCCACAATCTCAGGTTTGTGCTGGCGGATGATTTCAGAGAAATTGCTTCTGAAGCGCTCATTCCTTGCACCCTACAGTTCCAAACAAGTATATTGTATCCGTCCATTAAAAAATAATGGTCAAGAGGAGGTAAACCTGTCGAGTTAAGACTGTTCCTCAGGTCTACCAGCGTGGGCTTGTATTTCCTGCAAGGCTTCATGCTCACTTGGAGTGGGTTCATGCATCCGAGAGTCATCCCCTTGCTTTTCACCTTCAGTTTCAGCTCCTCGGACCACCATGCGACTCCTACTAGGTGAGCCACTTCTGTCTCTAGATCTGGGAACATCTTGATCTTGTGATAGCTGACTCCCATTAGTTGGATTTCTAGCATATTCATGATAGGTTTGAGTTGGGAGGAGGGTGATGTCCGGTGGGACTTTGTTGGTTTTGAGATTTATGTGTGAAGAAGATGCTAACTCAGTGGAGTGGGATGGGGCTGCGCCTGGAATTAGAATGTCTGTTGCTTGACCAAATCCTAGACCTAAATTAATGGGTTGCCCCAAGCGTAGGGCTGAGGCCGGTGTTGCATAATACCCGGTAAGACCGGAATCGAATCCACAGAGACGGCGGAGAGTGCTTAACTAAAAACTCGGGTTGTGACCTTTGAAACGGCTCTTAGGTAGCCACCCCTTGTAATTTGATGGGAGAATTAACTAAACTAAAGAAAATTTGGGACGGTCGTAGGGTTCACAACACCGGTGACAAGGCCAGACGGTTTCGCTCCGTTCGGTGTTCTAAAAACGTTTGATTTTAGAGAGAAAAGGTACCGAAGATTATGTACGGCGAAGAGTTTTGGTCCCCGTTCCCAGCGTTACATCCACGGAAGTTCTTTAATAACCTACAATTGCTTGTCCGTTTATTAATTCTGAAAACAGGAGCGAGAACATACCCAGCCCTGGCCACGGCGTGTTAATCACCCCGCGACCATACATATGGAACTACTCACTCATATTGAACAGAACAACTAAAAGAATTCTGAAATTAAACATGCTATTAAACTAGAATAAGAATTAAAACAAAGATTCGAGTCTCAGAACGCGGACAAACTCCCGCGAACTGAGATTAATGTAAAGAAGACAGAGAATTACCAAAGCGATGCGAGAATCACCGAATAAAACTGTAAAACTTCAATGGAAAAGTAACCCGGAAAGTAGAATCTCCAAAGGAAAAGTCGGCTCCTAATTGGAAGAAAAACAAAGTAAAGTTGGAACCCTAATTCTGCCTCAAAACTAGGTATTTATGTCTTTCCCGAAGCCCAAACACGTGGCAAAGTCAAACGGCCCATTTAGGGCTCTCGGTATCGATACAGGAGAAGTCATGTATCGATACCCAGACGTTCTGTTCGCAGATGATGCCCACGGTATCGATACAGAGAAAGTCATGTATCGATACCGAGCCTCTAAAATTGCTTTTGGCTTGTTTGCTCGTCCTTGCTTGGGTCCCACCGGTTCCCAGCATGCCCGATTGCCTTGTGTCCGCTTTATGTGCTCTTTTGGCCTGTTTCCTACAAATCAAACACAACAATACCAAACCACAAGACAACACCGCATCAAGTGGAAAATGGAATAAACCGCGCCTCTAATGCGCTAATTCGCCCTACTTAGGCGCTTATATCTTGAGATATTGCGCGCCTATCACACCCCCCAACTTGAAGGTTGCTAGTCCCGAGCAACGAAAAGAATAAAACAAATAAATAAAAGGATAGATCTTTTAAACCCCCGGGCGGCCCCGGTAGGACGAGTGAAGTCTCGTGAGGGTTTTCAGCAGTGATAACCCACAAAACACAAAGGACTCGGACATTTGAATGCAACTCAACCCAATCAATAGCTTCTCGAAACACTGCAGTGACTGTCAAGAAAAGTCAAAGACAAGACATTTCATCCATGGACAAAGTTAAACAAGTGAACTTCGCAGCAAACTTAGCACAAAAATTAATCCTCTCACCTACGATCGGATAGGGATTTATCACGTAACATGCGTGTAAGTGAGAATCACACATAGAAATTCACCAATCCCGAAAACAGTTCACACAATATCAATAGCCCGGTGTGTCTCTAAAACTCACCCCTTCCCCTAATGATTAATCTTTTTCTTTTTCTTTCTCTTTTTTTTTTTTTTTTTTCTCTTGTGGTCGTGCAATGCCTGGATCTGTCGGGCTTTCTAGTTGACCCATGTAACGAGCTTTAGGTCGGTCATCCCCAAGCCAGATGGCCTTAGGGTACCAGGTTTAAAGAGACCCCTCAGACTTAATTGCTCGAGTCAAAAAGGCTTTAAGGAGAGACCCAAACTAACCACATTTAACCAATGCCTTCACAAGGTCTATCCATCTTGTAATGCGAACAATACGGTGGGAGCAAACCCCGATTGCCCGAATACTCAATGAACACCCGGATAAGCAATACCAATTTAGTGCACAATGTAGGAAAGGGGTTCCAATTAGCCCGTGGGCGCAATCAACTAACACCGAAATATCAATAATATGTAAACCAAATTCAAGGCTAGTGAATGCTCAGAGTGGGACAGTGCGCGTGAAAAGCATGAACTCAAGTGATGAAACACTATCCAACTATAGATGATATGGCTAACTGAGTGCTTCCTAAACATCATGTTCACGAGCTTAAGTCTATTCATGAAATCGTATCGAGACTCCGACTCGCACAACAACCACTAGCGCTAATTAATGGCCATCAACCAAGAATAGTTACACCCAAGCATCCCAAATTCCTTTTTTTTTTTTTCTTTTTTTTTTTTTTTTTTTTTGTTAAAAACTTGTACGAAGTACACCCTCCCCCCAACTTAGAACATGCTATGTCCTCAGAGCATGAAGACAATAAGAAAAGAAAGAACAAGAGAGAGAGATGGACCATCGGATGGCAGCCAACCATCATGACCCCGGCCGATGTATGGGGAATTTGCTGTCACCGTCGCGTGTCGTCATCAGAACTGCTTCCAAGATCCGCTCCTTCGGACCTAATGAGGTCCACAGCTAGTCACACAGAGCCGCGCCAAAGCTTTATCGGACTTACAACCGCCACACTTAGTGGCACCCCTGCTTGAGGCCCCTGAATGCCTCACTCACTCCGGCGGAGAGGCCCAAACTACCAAGGCTGGTGTGGTAGCATGCTCGTCTTGCAAAAGACTTAAGAACCAACTACCGACTAGGCAACAAATGACATCAGTACTGCCCGCTCATGGTAGCCGGGCCACAAGGAAAATAAAATGAAAAAGAAATAAAAATAAAATTTAAGAGAGAGAGAGAGAGAGAGAGAGATCTTTGAAACGTGGAATTCGAAAATTAATCAAATCCACAAAGATGAATCCCATGAATGCACCACCCCACGCTAAGCTTTCTGCTAAAAACTGAACTCGGCCAGACCACAAGAAAAGATACTTCGAGTAAAGCAATTGCCGAATTGTTTTAAGAAATTGAAGTGCCTCTAAGTGCTCACGTGGAACCAAATTAAGTTTCGAGCAGTGGACATAATTTGCAATAGAAGGAAGATAAACAAAATCGTTACCATCAACACCTAGAAAATCAATATGGTCCACTACCGTCGACTTCGACTCTTCTACCGAAACCTCATCCGCCAAGTCTGGTTTCTCACCTAATTCCTCCTCAACAAAGTCTTGGTCCCCCAAAATAAGAGACTCACTCTCACACCCATACTTCCTATCTTGCTCGTCCATTAAGGACTGCAAATAATCAATCTCAGCGTCCCACTCCTCAGTAGCGGGAGATTGTTCGATCGGACCATCATACATAGGGCAGTGAGCTCCTCGCTCTCTAGACTCATAGGAACGCAAAAGGAAAACATAGGCAGCGCGGATCAACAGTGGGAGATACATGGGAGAGGGATCGACCGTTACATTAGACTCAAGGAGAGGACATTGGGCAGTTAGCTCCGTACTCGCTCCCAACTCAGAAGGTTCCACCAAACCATCATCAACCCCACCCTCAACGACAAGTGGGTCCACTTCCTCTTCTCTCTCTTCCCTAGCAGTAAACTTCTCATCCCCTCCAAACTCGGAGGAGCTTCCAGACCACGAATCAAAATCCTCCATACGATCATCAACCCCACCCACAACGACAAGTGGGTCGACTTCCTCTCTTCTATTGACTTGAGGCGGAGAAGGATTTGTCCCACAGCCTCTGTGAGTTGAGTCAACTGGGACCTAAGGTTCCCAATTGCTTGGGTGGTTTCCGCGGTGAAGGTCATCTGCGATCGCACAAGAGTCTATACCATCTCATCAAGCTCCTCATCATGAGGGGGATAAGTCAGCTCTGGGGGTGGGCCAGTAGAATAAGGATCAAATCCTTGCGGGTCTTGGAAAAGGGAGCCAAATTGGGTCATGTGGTCCTGGGCAGGTTCGAACGATTGTATTTCTTGCAGAGGCAAAGGCAGTGCCTGTGGTGGCACTGGGGGTTCGAAATACCACCCTGAGAAAGATGGGTGGTGGGACCACCCTAGATTGTTCGTATTTGGATATGGATCCCACCGCTGATTAATAACACTCTCCCTAGCCTGATTATTTCGAATAGCTTCCTTGAGTGCATAAAAAGCGGAGCAGGTATAAACAAAATGCCCCCAACACGCACACATCTCACAGAATTCTTCCATTCTCACCTCGTTCACCCCGTTGTTCCCCTTTTCTTTTTTTTTTCTTTTTTTCTTTTTTTTTTACTTTTCTCGACTCAAGACACTAAATACTTACCACTCGACTGACTCCAGATGACTCAACCTAGAACCAAAAAGATGCTAAAAGCAAAAGACATTTTTATTTTTATTTTTTTATTGACTCAGATAAAAACACAAAGATACTAACCCGAATTCTTAACACCTCTTGCCGTCCCCAGCAACGGCGCCAAAAATGCTTGACCAAATCCTAGACCTAAATTAATGGGTTGCCCCAAGCGTAGGGCTGAGACCGGTGTAGCATAATACCCGGTAAGACCGGAATCGAATCCACAGAGACGGCGGAGAGTGCTTAACTAAAAACTCGGGTTGTGACCTTTGAAACGGCTCTTAGGTAGCCACCCCTTGTAATTTGATGGGAGAATTAACTAAACTAAAGAAAATTTGGTTTTTCCTAAATTAATTAAAAGAAGGTACGGTCGTAGGGTTCACAACACCAGTGACAAGGCCCAAACAGTTTCACTCCGTTCGGTGTTCTAAAAACGTTTGATTTTAGAGAGAAAAAGGTACCCCGAAAGATGCGAATCCTCGTGGTCGCCGTTTACCCATGTACAGCGAAGAACGAGTTTTGGTCCCCCGTTCCCCGCGTTACATGGGCTCCGACAATGCCCAGATTCGTCCACGGAAGTTCTTTAATAACCTACAATTGCTTGTCCGTTTATTAATTCTGAAAACAGGAGCGAGAACATACCCAGCCCTGGCCACGGCGTGTTAATCACCCCGCGACCATACCTATGGAACTACTCACTCATATTGAACAGAACAACTAAAAGAATTCGAAATTAAACATGCTATTAAACTAGAATAAGAATTAAAACAAAGATTCGAGTCTCAGAACGCGGACAAACTCCCGCGAACTGAGATTAATGTAAAGAAGACAGAGAATTACCAAAGCGATGCGAGAATCACCGAATAAAACTGTAAAACTTCAATGGAAAAGTAACCCGGAAAGTAGAATCTCCAAAGGAAAAGTCGGCTCCTAATTGGAAGAAAAACAAAGTAAAGTTGGAACCCTAATTCTGCCTCAAAACTAGGTATTTATGTCTTTCCCGAAGCCCAAACACGTGGCAAAGTCAAACGGCCCATTTAGGGCTCTCGGTATCGATACAGGAGAAGTCCTGTATTGATACCTAGACGTTCTGTTCGCAGATGATGCCCACGGTATCGATACAGAGAAAGTCATGTATCGATACCGAGCCTCTAAAATTGCTTTTGGCTTTTTTGCTCGTCCTTGCTTGGGTCCCACCGGTTCCCAGCATGCCTGATTGCCTTGTGTCCGCTTTACGTGCTCTTTTGGCCTGTTTCCTACAAATCAAACACAACAATACCAAACCACAAGACAACACCGCATAAAGTGGAAAATGGAATAAATCGCGCCTCTAATGCGCTAATTCGCCCTACTTAGGTGCTTATATCTTGAGATATTGCGCGCCTATCATCTGTGTTAGGGTTTAGATCAATGACAATAGACGAAGTAGGCTTGAAAGTGGGCTGAGTAGTTAGGTTATGGGCTTGTTGTTTAAGGAGGGGGTTAAAATCAAATTTGTAATCCGTTTGAAGATATGGGCCTTTTCTTTTCTGGGAGGTATTGTTACCCCTGGTCTTTGTCGATATGGGCCTAGATGGGGCTTTGTTTTTCTGAGTCAAAATGCCCTTATGCTTCCTTGACTCCACTTTGTTAGGCCCAGTTTCCTTTTCTTTCCATTTCATGTTTGGGCTATCCTGCACCACCGATTGGGCTTTGGTCTTGTTCTCCTTTGGCATGTCATTTTGCACAGGCCCAGTGGGCTTATTTCTGGCTTGATTTCTTCTAGTGACCAACATCCACTCTCCATACCCTATTTCGGTGGGCTCTTTTGGTACAATAGTACCGTTATATTTTACAGCTTTTGGCTCAGGCGGTGCCGGTGAAGCAACGGTCACAACCTCGGACTCCTTCTTCTCCGGCGCTGGCGTCAAACTGCAACTTTCCTTCCGATGTCCTACTCTGCCACACGAGAAGAAAAATAAGTGAATATGTTCGTACTCTATTTGGTAATCATACTTACCTATTGCCACAGAGATCTCTAATGGCTGACTGAGGTCGATCTCGACACAGACCCTTGCGTAGCTTCCTCTTAGTCCATCAATGGTATTCACGTCCACTTTCAGTGGTTTCCCCAATTTTGCTGCTATCATTAGTAAACTCTCTTCATCGTAGAATTCATATGGGAGGTATTTGAACCTCATCCAAACTGCAGTGGTAATTGCTGGAGCCATATCTGCCTTAAATTGGGGTAGCCACTTCCTCACTGTTAGGTAATGATCTTGGATGATCCAAGGTCCTCCTGTATACACTTTATTGTAGTCGGATTTGGATTCAAAACGAATAAGATAGAATCCCAAACCTAGGTCTACTGGGGTGAAAAGCCCTTCAAGATCCCATAGGTTTGAGATTCTATCCATGAGGGTTTTGAAACCCATGTTTCTTCCCAACAGTTTAATGATGAGGCAACCTCTGTGATTCTGTCTTATGTGCTTAAGGTGTTCTTTGGAAAAATCCACCTTGATTCTAGACACAGTCTTGATGTTTTCTGTGTTTGGCTCTTCTTCATCGCTGTCTTCAGCAAAATCAGTTTGTTTTGGCTTGTCGCAATCCATGGATTGTGTATGTGCATTGAGCAAAGCCGCTTTAAAGGATCTAGCTTTCTCTGGAATTTTTCCTTGAAAGGTGAATGGCTTCACTGATTCTTTGGTCTTATCCGAATCACTTGCATTTTCCATCTGTATTTCTTCTGTGTTATTTTGGAGCAAGCTGCTTTGATCCGCTTCCATGGGGCGAATTTCTTCAGTAGATGGTAGCTCAGATGAATTGCTCTTTATCTTCTTGGTACTCCTTACCAAATGATCCTTTTCTTCTGATGAAATTGGGTCAGAGTTAGAGGTTTGTGTTTCGGGGTTTTGCATCTTAGAGAGAGAGGCTCTCGATTCGTTTTTAAGTGTTTTCAGGTTTTTGATCGAGAGTGATGATGGCAAAAGGCTGTTGAATGTCTGATGATATTCCCCGAAAAAATGCCAACCAAATAAATCAATGTTGAACCCATTTAGCTTCCCAGGAAAGCTAACAAATGGCATGTGCCAAGCATGTGACTTCAAATTAAAAGATGTAGAATCTTCTACCCAAACACAAGCCCACTAATTTTAATCTTTTGGGTCAAAACAAATAACTTGGACTAACATAAAAGTTATTGGGCCTCCACAAAAATTAGAATAAGGAGGGACCCAACAGAGAGACCACTTGGCCGGATGTTTGGTGACAAACAAGAAAATGTGCCGATGGAAAATTCAAAGCACCGGAATTGTTTCCTTCCCGTAGATCTCGGTGCACCAAATTTGGATGAGGAAGTCGACGACGGAATAACTAGTCGGAGAAGAACTTGGACGACGACGACCAAACCATGAACTTCCACCTTCATGCCGAGTTGCCAAGTGTCCTATGCTTGGCAATTTTCCCTCCATTTGCAGCGGTTATTTCGGTTGAGAGAAGTTACACGGGACTCCACTTTCCTCTCTTGAGAACATGGGGCACACCGCTCACCCCATTTCCTATTTTCCTCCCATGCACGTGAAAATGAATGATCATGGGCCGAGCAATTGGGTCGAGTAAACATAAAAATGGGCTAAGTTTCACAGTAAAAATTAATTGGGCTGTAAGAAAAATAGAAATTAATGCAGCCCACTAACCATTCAATACAACTTGGGAAATGCTAACGGATGCAACATTGCACTCGTTAAGGGTACAAAAAAAGTACAATTGTGGGTCTCACTTTAAAGTGTACTTCTAACTTACAAGTGTACTTTAAGTACAAGTGGGACCCAACAAATGTACCTTTTTGTACCCTTAACGGGTGCAATGGTGCACCCGTTAGCAAGACCCCATAGTTGAAGTGGATGCTTTGATGGTGGTACAACTCATGCAAGGCAAGTTATGTAGCAATGGAATTCTCAACAACTTGGTTTGTGATTGTAGGTTCCTCTAGCAAAAGCTTGGTTTATTAATTTAGTTTTTGGTCGTGTAATCTCATTTATTTGATTCGCGCGTATTAGTTGGTAATTTTTCTACGTGTCATTTCATTCAATTTTTAGTCTCTTCGATTTTTTGGCTGGCCCGTAGAAGGACAGAAAATTGAATTCATAAATCAAATCGTTACCGATAATTGAGCCAATTTTATAGGGATCTTTAGAACAAGGTTTTGTGAAAATTAAATATCACTGGCACTAGAAAGTACTGGAGAATAAACTTATTGCACAAAGGGTTCCTTACTTCCTTATTATTTACTGACTATATTATTTACTTATATTGTGTTTAATAAATACTCCTTTTAAATGATATTTCTTGCTCCGACGCTACAGGCAGTGGCGGACCCATAAATTTGGTGTAGTGGGGCACTCAATTGACCATGTCTAGAAAATTTATTTCATGATAGAAAAATGCTAACGTCAACCCTTTAGCGTGGAGTATAATATGTAGAAAATGAACCGATATCTGAGAAAAGTGTATTGATATCCGAACTTGTTTGTCGTATTATTCTTTGCCTAATGGGTGGATAATAGCAAGACCATTTATATTAAACAACAACGAGCAAGAAGTTTATATCACAACCACACTAGCAATTTATAAATTGACAATTATAAATCTAACAACGTTATAGAAGAAAATTGATGTATGAAATGAGACAAATCTAACTATTTTCAATTTAAATACAAATGACATATTTCAATTTTAGGTGTTATTTATACAATCACCCAAAATATATAGGAACACAAGTAAAATTTTCCAATTTTGAGTGGCGGCACGTAACCCTGCGTGCCCCCTAGAATCTGCCCTGGCTATTTAAATTTGCTTGTGGAAGCCTTCAGGCGGATGCAAGAATTGTGAGCTCCTGTAGGCCGGCGTGCCTGATTTCCATGTGCCCGACGAATTCCTCTCGTGTGCAGTAGTATCTTAGCACAGGTAACTTCCTGCCACCTAGCATCACGTGGCACCGAGTCTATCGCATCCTACATCATATACTCTACTATTTGACAGGGGTTAACCTCCCCATGGAGTCCGTGGTGTTTGGCACGACATACATGCGCCTCGATTATTTTCTTTTTGAGTTGGGTTAAAGGCAAATCATTCATATCGGGACTATAAATTAATAAGAAATTTCTCTCTTGCTACCTCACTCAAGAGATTGTCAAATTTCGAATTCAGAATGTCTGCACTTACACCTCATCCTATTGTCACTTATCTAAGTGTAGAATAGGTCCTACAGACTCGGTAAAATTGATTGTTTGCACACATTTCTTCTTCAACGAAACATACAAGTTAAATTAAATGGTTCAAATTATTTTTAAAGCACACCTGATAACAAAAATTTGTGTGTTTTGAGGGGAGCTAAAGCTTAAACTCCATTTTTGTGTTGATTTGTGTATGGAGTGAGCCCTAACTATAACTTGGATACTCCATTCGTCTCATATTGTTTGTTATGTATGGAGAATTCAAATTTTGACGTAGATAGACGATTAATGCGTGTCTTAACGTTATACCTCACCCGGACAATCAAGCGACGAATCTTAACACACTGCCAAACACACAAAAGAAATGCGATTTTCTAGCAAAGGGGTGTTTCAACCATGACATCATCACCGACTATTTGCAATGTTGATAATAGTGGCTCGGGCGGTGGTTGGGCACGGGCTAGTTTGCACCTGCAGAACGGGCTTGGGCTAAGCCACGATGGGCCTAATTATTTCGACCCACTACATGTTTAATTTTAATTACGTTTTAAATTTAACTTTCGAACTACTTTTATTCATTTATAAGGGTTTAGTTCATGAAAATCCTGATAATTTTATGTAAACCAACACTAAAGCAAAATCGGCACAAGAAAAGAGCAATAAACTAGACTAGCCTAGGAAAACGATTATCAAAACAATCATGAAAATGTTACAAAAGAGATATTGACTACATTCAGTGTAATAAGCTTTGTCTCACATGCTAAAATATAGTAAGCAAATAATATTGGAAGGAAGGAAGGATCATTTTTTCATTGTACTCTTAGACTCCTGCTTTTCATCCTTGTTTTCTACTTCTGCTTTGCACAAATCTGCGGTGCACAGACGGTCTGTCGGTCTACTTCGGGTTCCTACACAACGATCCAAAACGTTCATTAAAATTTAAAAATAATTTTTCGAGTTGCCTTGTATTTGCATACGCACACGATGTGACTTGAATGGTGCCAGCTGCGTCATTCGACCTCCCTAGCTCAGTTGTTTCGAATCATTGAGCAATGAGAACAGTAGGGCATTGTTGTTATTATTGTAAACCAACACTAAAGCAAAATCGGCACAAGAAAAGAGCAATAAACTAGACTAGCCTAGAAAAACGATTATCAAAAAAATCAAGAAAATGTTACAAAAGAGATATTGACTACATTCAGTATAATAAACTTTCTCTCACATGCTAAAATATAGTAAGCAAATAATATTGGAAGGAAGGATCATTTTTTCTTTGTACTCTTAGACTCCTGCTTTTCATCCTTGTTTTCTACTTCTGAACCAGACTATTCGCACAAGACGGTCCGTGGAGTCTACTCCGGATTCCTATACGATGATTCAAACGGTTCATTACGATTTAAAAATAAGTTTTTGTGTAGCGTCATAAAAAATCAACTCAATGAGACGAGTGTAATTTCTTGATCCGATCTTCCAGTTTTCATTCATAATATTTTGCGCTCTTCATTTTCGCTGCTGGTCATATTTGCATACGCACACGATGTGCCTAGCTGCCTCGTTGGCTCGTTCGACCTCCCTCAGTCGTTTCGACTTATCGATCGAGCAATGAGAACAGTAGGGCATTGTTGTTATTATTGTTGGGAACAAACATAGTGGAATCGTGATCCGAGGAAGGGATAAGATCTAATAATTGAAGCGATAGACATTAGACGGAGAATGAAAACATAGGTGCATGTGTACGAGAATTGGACACGCGTGCCCATGTTTCCCCCAGCTCAGCTCCTTGCACCGCACCCTCGCCGCGTCTGCATCTCCTTTTTGGTTGTCTTCTGTCTTTCCATGTCTTTTCAACCACTTTCTATCTTCTTTCTTTTTGGCCTGTCCCTCACCCATACCGTTTCAGTCCAAAACAGTTTGATCAATCGGCCAGTTCAAAAAGCAGTGGCGGTGACAGAAATTAAAGTTAGAGGGGGGCCGCATTATAAAAGAAAATTTTGGTTCCAAGATTTTTTCACGACTAAATTCAGTTATTCGAGTTTTCATGCGGCTGTTTTGATAAAGTGATAAATTAATCTTGAGTTTATTGTTGTTATCATACCATTCGGCGAAACACAATATCATTATTGCTTTAATTCACCATAATTTAGTGTTTTCGGAATGAAAATTATTCTAAACTTTAATTATTGGTGAAATTTTATAATTTTTTAAAGAATACTTACATAAAAAAATATGGAAAATATACTCCAAAATAGGGTCTTGTAAAAAGGGTTCCTGTAGTGTACAAGTACAACATAGGGGTGTAGTACATGATTCTTGCCTTTGTTATACAATTAATATTTGTCTTTTTTGTTTCTTTGTGTTTTGTTCGTCTTTTCGGAATTTTTATTAGATTCACGTTATACAATTAATATTTCGGATTTCAAAAAGTATCTTTTATGTAAAATAAATATCTAATTTGTAGAATACTTTTAAAAAACTTGAAGAATTAAAAACACAGATTTGAATGAGCTCTTTCGATTGGTGCACTAAACTTTTCAAGTAGTCGACTGATATATTTCATTCGCAGTACGAAAATGCATAATTTTACGGAAGGAGTATCTTGGCCTGCCCAGTTCATGAATCCATTCGAGCTGACCCATTTTTAAATCCCTCAAACTTAGTTGACATAATTACGAGATTAGTCATAAGGGGTGCTAACCAACTTGACTCATGTGAAATGAGTCCTATAATTGAGAGGGTTAAATAAGTCAAACAGGTCAAACAGGTTACCCACCAAATTATTCATTAATACCGCAAACTACATTTACTTGTTATTTAATTCCGTCGCACCAGAATTCATATTTGCCAACTATCAAACGTAACAGGCCAGAACATTTTAAGCTCATTTTGTCTTTTTTGTTTCTTTGTGTTTTGTTCGCCTTATCGGAATTTTTATTAGATTCGCGTTTTATTTTTTAGATTAATTATTCGTCTAATGACAGGAGTCTATAAGTAAAAAATTATGACCGAAAAAAAAAATGTTCACAAAAGATGAAAAAGGTACCAAACATCTGTCTTTTCTGGTTTAAAGTGTCGTCTTAAATGAACTTTTTCAACTTCGGTCCTTATTTTTATACTCTTTGGATTTCTGCTGTAAACAAATTACGAAAAGCTAAACAAAAATAACGAAAAGTAAAAAAGAATCATTTAGACAAAAAGTCAGGAGACTACTGCCGTCTGCCTCGCCATCTTTTTTTTTATGTATAATTATATATTGGGAAATGATTTTCACACCCCCCATTTTACAATCCACACTCCCTTTTTTGTCTTTATCTTCAGGAATTTACAATATTACCCTTGGATGTATGAAAAAGGAGTATTGAAAAAGGGTAATATTGTAAATTCATGTAAGATAAAAATAGAAAGAGAGTATGAATTGTAAATTGGGGGTGTGAAAATCATTTCTCTGTATATATCTGCGATGCAACATATACAATTGACAGATTGGTTCACTCTAAATAAATGGATTGCGTTGAACATGAGCCATAATTTCTACTACGTTTATCTACTATTTTGGTCCTTGCAAAATACGCTTGGTTTTAACTTCGTCTTTGTAAAATTTACAGTTTCAATTTTACCCTTGCACTTTGAAATGAAGTTCAATGTTACCCTTCCGTTAACTTTTGGACGGAAAATGCATATGTGACATCATTTTATATACAAAAATGCTGCACACACAAAAAAAAAAAAAAAAAAAAAAAAAACTACACATTTACACAACACATTGTTTTGGGCTGTCAAAAATAAAAACAGAAAACAAAAAACGTGAAATATTGATTTTGCTGTAAAAAAAAAAACGTGAAACACTACTCACATATCATTTTTTTTTCTTTACTTTTCGAGACATCGGAAGAGAAGGGTTTGTGATTTAATAGGCTTATAGTTGGTTGAATTACAAAGAAAATACAAAAAAAAAAAAAGTAATAAGTGGTTTGAAACAAGGTTAAGATCATGTGAAAACTTGCTAAATCTAATTCAAAAGTAAAGAAATCACAAACCATTGGTAGTTTGAAAACACGGTTAAGATCAAGAAAAATCACAAATCATTCTCTTCCGATGTTTCAAAAAGTAAAAAAATAAATAAAAAAGATTTGTGTAGTGTTTCACGTTTTCATTTTCTTGGTTTTTTGGATGCCAAAACGACGTCGTTTTGGCTGTAGTGTAAATGTGTAATTTTTTTGTTGGGTGTGTAGCATTTTGTGTATAACATTGACTTCGTTTCAAAGTGTAAGGGTATAATTAAAACTAAATACATTGGACTTCATTTCAAAGTATAGGGATAAAATTAAAACAAAAAATTTTAAAATGATGAAATTGTAACCAAGCGTATTTTATAAGGACTAAAATAGTTGATAAACCTTTCTACTAACTGATTGGATTAAAAGTGGGTAACGATCAAAACCGATCTGTCTCAATCAATTGACCATATATGTCGGGAATCTGTAATTTCAAAAAAATATTTTGGGAGGGAAATTATCATGTGTGGAAATTAAACATACGAAAGAATTTGAAAATTTCAGCTTTCCAACCACTGTAAGTTTGCAAGTGGTGGCTAGCTCATGCGGTAGAGCTCTTGTGTATCCCGGGATCGAGTCTTATTCTCCTTTTCCCCATGTACTAGATTATGAATGAAAAATGACACCCAAAAAAACAAAAAAAACACTGTGCACTTTTTTGCTTCCTTGTAAAATTATTGTCCTCCGTCTTGATAGGCGCGCAATATCTCAAGATATAAGCGCCTAAGTAGGGCGAATTAACGCATTAGAGGCGCGATTTATTTCATTTTCCACTTGATGCGGTGTTGTCTCGTGTTTTTGGTATTTGTGTGTGCTTTGCAGGAAACAGGCCGGAGGAGCACGGGAAAGTGGCAATAGGACATCGGGCATGTTGGGAACCAGTGGGACCCAAGCAAGGACGACCAAACAGTTGAAATTTCATTTTAGCAGTCTTGGTATCGATACAGGACTTCTCCTGTATCGATACCCGTGTGCCAATTTGGGAACAGAACGTCTGGGTATCGATACAGGACTTCTCCTGTATCGATACCGAGGGCCTTAAATGGGCCGTTTGACTTTTCCACGTGTTTTGACTTCGAGGGTTATAAATACCTCGTTTTGAGGCCGAATTAGGGTTCGAACATTGTTAGATTTTTCTTACCTTTTCGCAGCCGCCTTACCTTTTGGAGATTGAACTTTCCGATTATTTTTGCATCGAAGTTTTGGAGTTTTTCCGCTGATTCTCGCTTTGCTTTGGTAACGTTCCTGTTCCTTACTTTAATCTCAGTTCGCGGGGGTTTGTCCGCGTTCTGAGACTTGAATCTCTTGTTTTAATTCGAATTTAATTATCAGAGCATGGTTTATTTTAAAGTTGAGTTATTTGTCATTATTAGTATGAGTGAGTAGTTTTTCAAGTATGGTCACGGGGTGATTAACACGCCGTGGCCAGGGCTGGGTATATTCTTGCTCCGGTTTTCACGATTAAGAATGGAAAAAGCAATTTTAGGTTATGAAAGAACATTTGTTAGACGAATCCGGGCATTGTCGGAGCCCATGTAACGCGGAGAACGGGGGACCAAAACTTGTTCTTCGATGTACATGGGTAAACGGCGACCGCGATGATTCGCATCTTTCGGGGTATCTTTCTCTCTCTAAAGTCAAATGTTTTGGAACAACGAATGGAGCATGAAATATCCGGACCTGGTCACCGGGTTATGAACCCTACGACCGTACTTCCTTTTAAATAATTTAATCATAATCAATTTCTCTCTTAAGTTAGTTAATCCACCAAACCAAATCACAAAGGGTGGCCACCTAAGAGCCGTGTTAAACATTAGCATCCCGAGTTTTTAGTCAGCACTTTCCACCTTCTCTGTGGATTCGATTCCGGTCTTACCGGGTATTGTGCTACACTGATATCCGCCCTGCGCTTGGGGCAACCCAGTAATTTAGGTATAGGATTTCGGTCAAGCATTTTTGGCGCCGTTGCCGGGGAAGGCAAGAGGTGTTAAGAATTCGGGTAGTTAGTGTTTAGTTCATTTTAATTTTAATCTTATCTTCCTTAACTTTTTATAAAAAAAAAAAAAAAAAAATAGTTAGGTAAATTTTGAGTTGTTATTTTTAGGTTTGAGTCAAGATAGGTAAAGGAAAGAAGGGTTCACCAAAAGGGGGCCCGCTCTTTTTCCGAGACCCGTCTAAGCGTCTTTGTAGGATAGATAAAGAGTCGTTGGTGGAAATTCCACTAGCAGGGGCTTCTAGTCAGTTTGAGCCCTTAGCAGTCCAGCCAGGAGCACTCCCACTTGAGTGGCATCCCACTCAGTCGGAGTCTTCCGAGAGTGAACCTGAGACCGTCCCGAACCTGTTCTTAGAATTTCCCAATCCACTTTTTGACTTAGAGAGTGAGCCACCGATGGCGTGGCAGAGAGGTCCATGCGCGACTATATGCATCCCACGAGGACTACTCCTCGCGGCCCAATAGTATCTTGCCCACGGAGACAAAGTGGAGGCACGCAATGCCTTCTTTGTCAAACCGGAACCCATAATGCTCTTCCTTTTTCTATGGTAGGGAAAATGAGGACCCATACGAGCATATCCGCCATTTTGAGGGTTGGTGCGCACCTCGCCACCACCGCCGTGGGAAAACGCTTGCCTTAAGCTTTTCCCTGCTTCTCTCAAAGACAGTGCGGATAAGTGGCTCAGAATGCAGAAGGAGCAATCCCTCAGGACATGGGCCGCTGTTAGAGAGTTGTTCTATAGGAAGTACTTCTCCGAGAGTAAGACACAGCACCTGACTCGCCAAATCCAATCTTTCAGACAAAAAGAAGGCGAGTCGTTTTTGAGGTGCTGGGAGAGGTTTAAGGAGTTGTTATTGTCCTTACCCCACCATGGGTATGAGAAACACCAATTGGTGACATCTTTCCAGCTGGGCCTAAATATTGCGACGGCCCAGCAAATTGAGTACCTATGTAGGGATGGGGATTTCCTAGACAAAGCCCCAGATGAGGCATGGGATTTCTTAGAGGAGTTGGCTGAAAAACATAGAAGTTGGGAACCCTCCGACCTCGCTGACAGGGCCATGGCTGCACAAGGACCCAGTGGGTCCAGTATTTTTCCCTTGAGCGTGAGAGAGCACACTGTCCAGTCCCAGTTGGACAAATTGACCAAACAGATGGAGGACTTGCGACTGAAGCAAGTCCAACAGGTGAATGATGTGAGAGTTGAGGAAGTATGTGAGCTTTGTGAGTGTCCGGGGCATTCAGTGACTGTTTGCCCCGCTTTCCAGATGGTTAAGAAGGCATACCAAAGTAACCAGGCTGAGGTGAATGCGGTGAACCAACGTTGGGATCCGTTCTCCAACACCTATAATCCGGGCTGGGCTCATCACCCAGCCCTGAGTTGGGGAGATCCTAAAGCACGGTGCCACCCTGTGCACCACCTCAGAATGCATGCAACCGTACCGGCCTCCGCAAGGCCAAATGTCCCAATATCGTTATCCCTCACAGAATCAGCAGGGGTTTAGTCCTTCATTCTCTGGACCACCCCCAGGCATAAATCATCCACCGAGGGATAAGCAGACTGATGATATGTTGAAGGCTCTCATGCAGTCTCAATTAAGTTTAACTGAGCAGACTAAGCAAGCCATAGGAGACATTAGATCCCAATTGACTCGGGTTGACGGTAGTTGGGCAAAACCAACAGAGAGGGGAAAATTTCCTCTCAACCTCACACCAATGTCTTTTCGGTACTAATTATCCGGGAGACGGTTCGTGCACAAGTAATTTGAACCCCAATCTGGAGGAAGCTAACGCGATCACCACTCTCAGAAGTGGGAAGGTGATCGATAAGACTATTCCTCTGAAGCAAAAACCAGTTCCACCTCCGGCGCCGGTCGCCGCACCAGTAGTTGTCCCTGCTGTGGGGAAGTGTACTGAGGAAGAGAGAGAATCAGAGTCACCTGAGGTGGTGGTGCCCGCACCTGCGCCCCCACGACTCCTTTGCCACCCGTTGCACCATATCCCCATCGCTTGGTGGCAAAGCCGAACGTCAATGTGAACTTCCAGATTCTTGAGTTGTTCAAGAAGATTCAGTTTCCTATTTCTTTACTGGAAGCCATTGACGCTATTCCTCAGTTTGCTAAGGTGCTGAAAGAGCTTTGCACATCGAAACGGAGAAATAAGAGTCAGTCCAACGTGCTACTGACGGAGCAAGTGAGCTCCATTCTCCAAGCTGATATTCCGATTAAGCGGAAAGACCCGGGTTGTCCCACTATCCCTATAGCTATTGCGGGCCAGAATTTTGAGAAGGCCTTGCTAGATTTGGGAGCAAGTGTCAATTTGCTCCCATATTCGGTATACTTGCGATTAGGTTTAGGTGATCTTAAAGCCACACCGGTCACGCTACAGCTGGCTGACCGGAGTGTGAGAATTCCTAAGGGGGTAGTGGAGGATGTGTTGATCCAAGTTGGGGAGTTTCTGTTCCCCGTAGATTTCATTGTCTTGGACACGTGTCCAATTCCGGACGTATTTGAGAAGACTCCCATTATCCTCGGCCGTCCATTTTTAGCCACTTCCAAGGCTGTAATGAATTGCGAAACTGGACAAGTCCAATTATCGTTTGGGGACTTGAAGATGGAGGTGAATGTTTTCAATAGGGACAGTCGAGTCAAGGATGATGGGGAGGTCTATGAAGTGAGTCTGATCGACACGCTGGTGCAAGAGCATGTCGAAAGGGTGTTGTACCAAGATCCTTTAGTGGATTGCGTTGATCGCCGAGAAGGCGTCATTTTTTGATCCCAGAGGTTGGGAGTCTAGTGGCAAGGTTGAGTGTTGATGAGATTGGGGGTGCATGTGATGGGATGTGGGACCCAGGCTAAGTGAGAGCCAGACCAGGAGTTGGTCAATCCAGTTTACACGGATGACCCCGTTGAGTAGCTTCCGAGCTACGTTTTTCACGGGTAGCTCACGCGTACCATGCTCTTAATTGAGTGTGGACCCGACTCCTAGCAATAGGGGTACCCATCATTGACTTGGGTATTTATAGCTTCGCACGCCGCTATTAAAATAAGGTTCGTGTGCCCAGCTCCGGTTAGTAAGGGCGATTTGTGTATTTTCGTGTCTGTTTTTAATTTTCTCGAAAAAAAATAAAAAAAAAAAATGGTCCGGTATAGCCACCTAATTTCTAGCCTTAAATTTGTGTATCTGGGTTTCTAACAATCTTATTGCCGTGTCTCGGATAGTCATAAAAGACGATTGGCTCTGATTGCTTTAAGGAAGAACCTTGAGTAATTTAACCTGTTGAGTCATGACTTACCCGGGATTGTTATGATGACTTTCTCTACACAAATTTAAGTGAGAAATTAGGGAGAAAAGAAGTACCCGTGCCTTTCACGTGACGAAAGTGGTGGTGTAATTTTTTTTTTTTTCTTTTATTGCTCCTTTGTTTTCTCTGTGTACGCCCGGATACCACGTGCCGGGCTGGACTGATGTTTTTGCAGGGTGCACGGAGAGAGTACCCAAAATCCCTCATATATCGGCCGAGGTCATGGTGGTTGGCTGCCACCCAGAGGTCCTGTTCCTCCCCTTATTATTTTATTTTGTGTGTCTCCATGCTCTGGGGACATAGCATGTTATCAGTTGGGGGGAGGGTGTACTTCGTACATGTGTTATTTAAAATAAAAAAAAGGTATTTGGATGATTGGGTGTAACTATTCTTGGTTGATGACTGTTAATTAGCGCTAGTGGTTGTTGTGCGAGTCGGAGTCTCGATACGATTTCATGGATAGACTTAAGCTCGTGAACATGATGTTTAGGAAGCACTCAGTTAGCCGTATCATCTATAGTTGGATAGTGTTTGATCACTTGAGTTCATGCTTTTCACGCGCACTGTCCCACTTTGAGCATTCACTAGCCTTGAATTTGGTTTACATATTATTGATATTTCGGTGTTAATTGATTGCGCCCACGGGCTAATTGGAACCCCTTTCCTACATTGTGCGTTAAATTGGTATTGCCTATCCGGGCATTCATTGAGTATTCGGGCAATCGGGGTTTGCTCCCACCGTATTGTTCGCATTACAAGATGGATAGACCTTGTGAAGGCATTGGTTAAATATGGTTAGTTTGGGTCTCTCTCTAAAGCCTTTTTGACTCGAGCAATTAAGTCTGAGGGGTCTTTCTTTAAACCTGGTACCCTAAGGCCATCTGGATTGGGGATGACCGACCTAAAGCTCGTTACATGGGTCAACTAGAAAGCCCGACAGATCCAGGCATTGCACGACCACAAGAAAAAGTGGTAAGAAAAAAAAAAAAAAAAGATTAATCATAAGGGGAAGGGGTGAGTTTTAGAGACACACCGGGCTATTGATATTGTGTGAACTGTTTTCGGGATTAGTGAATTTCTATGTGTGATCCTCACTTACACGCATGTTATGTGATAAATCCCTATCCGATCGTAGGTGAGAGGATTAATTTTTGTGCTAAATCTGCTGCGAAGTTCACTTGTTTAACTTTGTCCATGGATGAAGTGTCTTGCCTTTGGTTTGCCTGACAGCCACTGTAGTGCTTCGAAAAGCTATTGATTGGGTTGAGTTGCATTCAAATGTCCGAGTCCTTTGTGTTTTGTGGGTTATCACTGCTGAAAACCCTCACGAGACTTCACTCATCCTACCGGGGCCGCCGGGGGTTTAAAAGATCTATCCTTTTATTTAGTTGTTTTATTCTTTTCGTTGCTCGGGACTAGCAACCTTCAAGTTGGGGGTGTGATAGGCGCGCAATATCTCAAGATATAAGCGCCTAAGTAGGGGAATTAGCGCATTAGAGGCGCGATTTATTTCATTTTCCACTTGATGCGGTGTTGTCTCGTGTTTTTGGTATTTGTGTGTGCTTTGCAGGAAACAGGCCGGAGGAGCACGGGAAAGTGGCAATAGGACATCGGGCATGTTGGGAACCAGTGGGACCCAAGCAAGGACGACCAAACAGCTGAAATTTCATTTTAGCAGTCTTGGTATCGATACAGGACTTCTCCTGTATCGATACCCGTGTGCCAATTTGGGAACAGAACGTGTCTGGGTATCGATACAGACTTCTCCTGTATCGATACCGAGGGCCTTAAATGGGCCGTTTGACTTTTCCACGTGTTTTGACTTCGAGGGTTATAAATACCTCGTTTTGAGGCCGAATTAGGGTTCGAACATGGTTAGATTTTTCTTACCTTTTCGCAGCCGCCTTACCTTTTGGAGATTCAACTTTCCGATTATTTTTGCATCGAAGTTTTGGAGTTTTTCCGCTGATTCTCGCTTTGCTTTGGTAACGTTCCTGTTCCTTACTTTAATCTCAGTTCGCGGGGGTTTGTCCGCGTTCTGAGACTTGAATCTCTTGTTTTAATTCGAATTTAATTATCAGAGCATGGTTTATTTTAAAGTTGAGTTATTTGTCATTATTAGTATGAGTGAGTAGTTTTTCAAGTATGGTCACGGGGTGATTAACACGCCGTGGCCAGGGCTGGGTATATTCTTGCTCCGGTTTTCACGATTAAGAATGGAAAAAGCAATTTTAGGTTATGAAAGAACATTTGTTAGACGAATCCGGGCATTGTCGGAGCCCATGTAACGCGGGGAACGGGGGACCAAAACTTGTTCTTCGCTGTACATGGGTAAACGGCGACCGCGATGATTCGCATCTTTCGGGGTATCTTTCTCTCTCTAAAGTCAAATGTTTTGGAACAACGAATGGAGCATGAAATATCCGGACCTGGTCACCGGGTTATGAACCCTACGACCGTACTTCCTTTTAAATAATTTAATCATAATCAATTTCTCTCTTAAGTTAGTTAATCCACCAAACCAAATCACAAAGGGTGGCCACCTAAGAGCCGTGTTAAACATTAGCATCCCGAGTTTTTAGTCAGCACTTTTCACCTTCTCTGTGGATTCGATTCCGGTCTTACCGGGTATTGTGCTACACTGATATCCGCCCTGCGCTTGGGGCAACCCAGTAATTTAGGTATAGGATTTCGGTCAAGCACGTCTCCATATATGTATATACGATACTGTGTCAGATGCTTCATGACCAAGGATAGAGCCAGAGGGGGCAAATGGTAGCGCCACCACAAAGTTTTCAAAAAATGCAATTATTATATAAAAAATAAATTTTTATTCCCGAATTATATAGACTCGCCACCACTCAATTTTTTTAATCTTTTATCCTCATAATGCAGTTTGTTTTTTAATTTTTTAAGTACATATTTTCGTTATCACAAAGATAAAAATCCCGTCTCCGTCCCTGTTCATGACCCTATTATTGATATCGGTAGGTGTATCTGTAAGGAATCTGCAACTAAACAATGTCTTTTTCATTTTCCAGAACGGGGATGGAAGAAGAATAGTGAGGATGAACTTGGATGACACATGCGGCCATATTCATTTTTGTCGAAGACTCGAACGCACAATGTTAGAAAGATGAATTGTGTGCGCGCATTATCAGATGAACTTGACTGCCATTGCGAACCTTGTTCATGATACTATACTGTGTGCGATTATGCATCATGTTGTGAATATTCCCTTTGAGAAAAACTTATTCATGTAGCAATAAATTTTTGATTCACGGAAATCCACTCACATTATGCCACGTCACTTAGTTAGAAGACTCTTCTATTAAAGAGATTATTCTTACGTGGAAGATTTTGTCTATTTCAAATCTTTTTCATACATATATTGTCTGTTTCAAATCATTTCCATCGTCGTCTCTTCATGGAACAGTTAACTAGGATCATTAAAGTTGCAGTCATGGCAGCTTGTCATTGCTTTTCCGCAATTCTTTAATTCACGGAGGGTCTGTGAATAATTTTCTCTCTTCATCTACTTTAATTACCCTCTTATAACATTACCCTCTTTACGTGGGACTCACATATGGAGTTGGCTTCAATGATTTATATTCCATCTGTTTCAAAAAGATAGTTCAATCTGTAAAATAAAAAATTAAAAAAAACTCTTTCCGTCCCAAATCAAGTGTCCTCTTGGGGAGACGTGTATTCTCTTGGACGTAAAAAAATGTATTTTCATACAATTTTTTTAATTTTTTACAGCAAATTAAAGTGCTCAAAGAATATAAAAAAATTATGAAGAGAAAAATATTTTTTGGGGGTTTGAAAATACACAGATTTCCGTAGTGGAAACTTAAAATGAGACAGAGGGAGTATATTTCTTTCAAAACAAAATCCAATTATTTTTCTCAAATTATTGGATATCGCTGAATTCTTTCCAATAAATATTCATTTTTTGTTTGACAATAATGTTTTTTGTTTAATCCTTATTTTACAGACTTCGATTCTTTTGTTTTTTTGTTTTTCTTTTGGAACGGAGGTATTACAACTCATTTTGTAAAGTTCAATTATTTTTCAATCCATACTGAAATATTTATATAAATTAATTCTGGAAAATTTCAGAACTATTAATTCAATCAAGTACATACTCATAGAAAAGCTGATTTTTGCATGATTTGTCAAAAAGGTCAAGCCTAACAAAATGAGTTAGACTGAGTTACTACTACAGTATTTACAGTATTTTTGATATTCTCCCACCAATTATTCTCTTGATTACATGCATCAATTGATTTGATTATTCTCTTGATTACATTTACATGCATCAATTGATTTGACAACTTGTAGTATAAAAATACCGAAAATATTGCAGTGGAAACTTAACTATTATTATTCAGATATTTAAAGTATAATTTAGTTTCTTCGCTACGCCGGGGATGTCAGATTTTAAAATCATGTGCTGGAACGAGATTTCAGTGCCGAGAGTGTACCACGGCGCATTCGGCCGTCCATTTTGGTTTTTTACAGTCCAGATTATAGAGAGAGAAAGAGGAGAGAGAGAGGGTTTTATTCTGGGCCGTCAAATATACTTTTGGACGGCCCGAATGCAATGTTTGGGCACTATGTATACTCGGCCACGTAGTAACCGCCTGATATGCAGAAAAATTTCCATGCGATGAGGATGGGGATTTTGTTTACCATTCAATATTCTGTACCAGTCAAACGATATAATTCTAACACGTTAAAACCTATATCTCCATGAATAATCAAAGGAAAAAGAGGTTAGTGCTCACTGGGCAATACTTAATGTGCAAATAATTCTAACACGTTAAAACCTTCATCCACATCTCATATATTTTATGCATATTTACTTTTTTATATATATCTTAACCCTATTTTTGTATCTTAACCAGTTGCCCAATAAGTTTTGTTTAGTGTTTTCCTTCCACAATTTACTCTCCGTCGTCCAAAAAAATCACAAAATGGTCACCACTGTTTTTTGTAACATCATTCAACTCTTATTCTCAAGCATTTGTCCTTTTCGCATAGGACAACACGAAGTCACGAACCATCTAGTAACTAAGCAAACTTTATCTGAACTGATACATTTAAACTAATTGCTTCATTAAATGGAATCCGGGGGTGCCGAGCAAAGCCGTGTCGTGCACGGTCCCGGCGCACCCCTCGGCCGTTGATTGTGTTTTGGACAGTTTGGATGTGTTATGATTTTTTATCGGTAAAAATAAATCAAATTGCCCAATGCATCTGGAACGCCAAAACACAATCAGACGGCCAAGGAGTGCACAACACCCCTCCCGATCCCAAATGTTTGGAAATAAAGTAACCCGGCAAACAAACCAGGGCTAAGCTTTGATTACATATACTCCCCCGTCCTAAATTTCTTTTACATCACTATTCACGGCACCTCAAAAATTGTTTATATTTTCAAATATATATTGTTATATATATTCAATATTGATCTTGTTTAATACTCCCTCCGTCCCAATTTGTTTGCTCAATACGAAACTACGTGCAATTTTCAAACTAAAAAATGATGTACTTGCAAAAATAATTTTCTAATCAATATGGATCTTGTTTAATGGATCTCATTGAGAACTTTAATACGGTGCAAAAAAAACTTAAAAATTATTTTGATAAATACATTATTTTTTAGTTTGAAAATTGCACGTAGTTTCGTAGTGAGCAAACAAATTGGAACAGAGGGAGTAGTTCTTAATGAGTTTTATTAAACAAGGTTTTCAAAATTGTAGAAAATGTTATAGATTGAAAGATACAATCCTGATCTCCTAAGGACTCTCTCACGGATCCCTCCGTGCGGACCATCCTTTTCGGACCAAATTTCAACGATTCAAGCTGCTCAATGTGTTTAAAACGTGTTTTCCAGGGCCAATGTGGAGAACTGCCAAAAAAATGTCCGGAAGGGCTTCATCCGAGTAGTTTTTCATAATAATCGTACATATACTGAAAATTGCCAAACATGCATGTAAATGGATAAGAAATTCTTGAAAAAGGGCGGGGCAGGCCGATAGAGTTTACCACATTTAGGGTAGGGGTAGATCAATACCCACCCCTACTCACCCCGTTCCCTACGTCCTCTATCCCATTTTGACAGCCCATATTTCATTTTGTTACGTTCCAAAATACATGTTTGCTTTCCGAAATCATTCATAAAAACTTGGTAAAATTTAACTATTACCTTAAAAAGTAACGTAATCATTATGTTCCTTTAAAAAATTAAGGTTTAAATTTGAAAGTTGAATACTTTTTGATGCAATTATTATGCTCTTAAAAAATTGGAATCCCCAAATGGGACTACCAAATTTGGACAAAGGGAGTATCTTGTAGTCTCGAGGGGAACAGAGTAACAAACACACCCCGATTGATTTTGATTCTTTTTTTTTAACTGAAGGGCAATACCCCGATTGATCATTAATGGATCAATTCTACCGTTCATATGGGAGAACAAACGCACCCCGATTGATCATTGATGAATCAATTTTACCATTCACTAGTGAAAGACTCATTTAAAGCCAGATCCTCATAGTGTCTGGGCTAGCCGTGACTATATTTGCAACCTTTAAGATCGAGCAACTTCAATGGTTTTGAGTATTTTGACACTATTTGTTAAGAGCCAAAGAAATGAACAAGCCAGTGTTTAGATCCCAAATGGCTCCCCTTTGAATGATAGACTTTTCGTCTTGAAGCAAAAATATGACTTTGGCTTCTAAAATGACTCTCTTAAAAGTGAGAAATATAAGGATCCAGTCAAAGCAGTGTTGTGTAGTAAGTTTCACCCGTTAATAGAGTGTCCTCTTGTTATAATTCTTTTAACACTTAACCTTTAAAAAAAAAAAACACCAGAAAGAAACCGTATAAGATCGAAGAATATGCCTGGAATTTACCCCACCCACCCAAAAAAAAATATGCCTGGAGGCCCTGGAAATGAGACTGCGGCGTGATACCCACTAAGGCCTATGAGTTGTTTATTTCAAAATTCAAATCCTTAAATCGTTGGTTTGTATCATCCGTTTTTTATGGAAGTCTCATAAACATTGGAATTACCGTGTTATTCCCCATCGATAGGGGTGTATATGGTCCGGTTTTGTAGAAATCCGCAGGAACCGAACCATATCTAACGGTTCCAAAGAATTAAGAATCATAACCATACCGTTACACATATACAACCAAACCACACCAAACCATTAGACTGGTCCGGTTTGGTTCGGTTTCCGGTTCTAAACCATGTTTAGCATTCAAAATTTGCCAAAAAAAAAATTGTCCACAAATTATTTGCAAATCCTTCGTAAAACTACTACCATTATACCAACCCACAAATAGATTAAGGAGTCCATCAAGAACTAAAGTAACTATTAAAATATCATTATTGATATAGATGGCAGATGTAAAACATTAAAACTTAAAATTAACAAAATTATTAAGTATGCGTGGGTATATAGGAGTGTATATATTATATTATATAACTGATCGGTTCGGTTCAAACCACGGTTCCTAATTTTGAAACCAGACCAAACCAAAATATCCGGTTCTCATTTTTTTAGAACTAGAACCAATCCATTAAACCATAGAACCAATCCAAATAGACCGGTTTGGTTTGGTCGGTCCGGTTTCACGGTTTTTTCGATTTTCTTGTACACCCCTACCCATCGACATCTTGCACGCGAATCTCCGACATCTGATAGCCAGATCAATTATGGCTGGATGTATCCTTCTTTTGATTTGGTCGTGTCAATTGTCTTCCTTATATGCATTATTTCTTTTTCGTTGTATTTGTTTGAACTCGGTAATTTGTAATATTTTTTTATCAATGAAGTTCTTACTTCCTCTAAAAAAAAAATAGTACTTAATTAACAAGCACATGATCAACAATGAGTCTAAACTTAATCTCTCTCCCAATTTTTGTAAGTAGCAATACAGGGGTTAATTTTTAACATGGGTGAAATGCTAGGATCTCTCCACAATTGTACCAAAAATGTAGAAACCTATCAGCCCTAAATCACTGATAATTCATCACTCTTTCATCTACCCCAAAATCTTAATCTTCGTCCTAATCTTCAACAAACCTGCGGCAAGATAAGAACAGGTACCTTCTCTCTCTCTCACTCTCTCTCTCTTCCCCATGTGCTAGTCTCTCTCTATCCTCTCTTATCGTCTCTCACTATGTATTCGTTCCTTGTTTTTACCTCATTTAAATGACAATGCCATTTCTGGTGTTTCTGTAAATTTCGTAAATAACTCCTAATATGTAAATATGATCTCATTTTTCATCACCAGATCTATTTACCAGATCACATCACATTTACTGGGCGTAATTAAGTGAAATTGTGGTGTATAAATATGGTCACGAAATCCTGATCGATTCTTTACAAATGAAACGGTGCAGTTGCCAAAAGCCGTAGGTCAGATTTAGAGACGTAGAGAGCTCAAGATTGGAAGAGACTCAAGAGAGAGAGAGAGAGAGAGAGAGAGAGAGAGAGATGAAGGCGATGCAGAATTCTCTGGCATACTGTGTGAAGGAGAAGAAGGCATGTGTTTGGTGGGTGGACAAGTATTTCAAGGATTGCCTGTGCAACCTCAACGACGAGTTTTCGTTCGGTTTCGGGCTAATAAGTCTGGTGTGTTGGGGAGTGGCAGAAATCCCACAGATCATCACCAATTTCCGCACCAAGACAAGCCATGGAGTCTCTCTTTTATTTCTCCTCACTTGGATTATTGGGTTGGTTTTCTTTTCTCCTTTCCTTTCTTAATCTCAACCTTGTTTTTCGACTCTTTTCAGTTCTTTACTTCTTTTAAAGACTGATTAAAAATGATGTTATGAGTTCATTGTTTGTTTGCTTTCACTTTTTGATTGCAGTGACATTTTCAATCTAGTGGGTTGTCTTCTTGAGCCTGCAACGGTAATTGTTCAGTCAATATTTAAAGAAAGCATTGGCTTGTTTCAGAGAATTTTATCATTCAATACTGCAAAACTTCAGAATCCAAACTGATGCTCAACCACTTTATTAGTGGTTCAGTGCTTTTCAGTTTTGATAGCAGAGATGTTTGTTTTCACATTCAAAACCTCTCTCTCTCTCTCTCTCTCTCTCTCTCTCACACACGAATCATGATATGTTTGTTTGTTTCTCTCTCTCTCTCTCTCTCTCTCTCTCTCTCTCACATGAATCATGATATGTTTGTTTTGTTGTTGCAGTTGCCGACTCAGTACTACACGGCTCTGGTAATGCTAATTTCCAACTTGTTTTTATCCAGTAATGAGTACTACTAGTTTCCAATTTACTGGTATGGTAATCATATTTGTGCACTGTCTTTCATTATAAAGTACTGATAAGAAGTTTAATATTGTTTAATTAATGTTATGATTCCGGTTGTGTATATATATTGTCACATGCTACCAAAGTTTTTTGCAATAAATGTGACATTCATATGATAACAAGTTAGTTATTGTATTTTGTTAGTACTCCATCTGTTCCATTTTGTTTGTCAATTTTAAAATACCATGTCATCTTTTATTTTATTATAATTTTCAATCTATAATGTTTTTCATTATTTTGAAAACATTTCATTTTAAAATTAATCAATAATTATCAAACAAGATCCATATCGTATAATTTTTAAAATTTATGTTAGAAGATATAAGAGATTAACCGATGACACGATCTTTGAAAATTGACAAACAAAATGGGATAGTGAGAATATTATACTTGAACATCCCTGCAACTTTTTTAGCAAGGCAGTTATTTATATTTAGGGGTTCTTTGGCTAAAAAAACCATTTTGGTTTATTTTTCATCTTTATTCACAAAACTTTAAGTTTGACTAATAATTTTATACTTTTAGATTTTTAGAGTAGAAGCCAAGAAACCACAACAAATCGAATTTCTAAAACTAACAAATGCAAAAAAATTTGAATAAGGACAAAACCAAAAAAACCAAAAAAACCAAAAACCAGTTTTTTTCAATTCACCCAAACGAGGCCTTATTCTATCTGAAAGGGGAGGGGAGCTGGGTAGGGGTTGGTGAGAGTTGAACTCTGCAACCTTAATCTTTGATATTTGGAGCCTCAAAGTGTCCATCTGCATCAAGAACTCCAATTCTTTTTTCTACCATCTATTCCGTTATACATTTATATCAAAATCTTAGTATTGGCTCAAAATATTTTGCAGCTTTACACAATAAGTACCGTGGTGTTGGTGTTGCAAAGCCTTTACTATGATCACTTATATTCCTGGTGGAAGTCCCAAAAAATTGAGCACAGTCAAGGGGTATGTTGTCTAATCTCTTCTCTGAGCAATTTTTTGCCTCCTTTTTTGAATGTTAATAATCCTGTAAAATTTCTTAGGTTGAAGAAGAGAAAAAACTACTGATGTCACCCAAGCAAGTTGCCGACTCAAGTATTCCAATACCTAGTGGCGCCCCCGTATTGCTCCACCATAGGGAATCTTACTACACGTAATTTTGATCTTTCACATGTTTTTCGCGTTATCTGGTACAAACAATTTTTCTCATGACTAAAAAGAAAGAGGATATATATCATTGGAATTGATTTCTCAGGTCGGCAAGATCCTTGGCTCGCAGCAGCACTCCACCAACTTGGTCCTACCTAAGGGCCGCCAGAAGTGGTCCTTCAGCAATGGTTCTCGACTGTGAGTCATCATCAGAGGATGAGCCTATTGAAGTTTCGTCTAAGAAATCTCGGAGCAAGCCTCAGCTAATCCCACGTTCGGTGAGACTGTAAATTTCTATCTTACGGCCCCACTTGTATATAACTAAACTGCTAGGTACTAGGTAGCCCACAACTCACAAGATGTTATTTGGCTTAAGTTTTTAAGAGGAAAAAATTAGATTGAAAATTTCAATTTTACTGTGGTATAACCTGTTAGTGTGTCTCGATCGAATTCAATAATACTTTTTTGCCTCAATAACAAGTTATTCTTCACTTTCTAGGGGTCAGTCTCTCTCATTAGAGAACTTCTTTGCACACTCCAAGTGCACTTCCAAATGCATATATGGCTGATAGGTGCACTCTGTCCAAGTGGTTTCTCATAGCTGCACTCACAAAATGCACACCTTAACCATGAGATCTTCACCTGGAAGTAACAATCACCTCCTAAATGGACGACTGTGATCATCTTGATAGAAAGATTTTAAGATTTTTATTTTTCCCCATCCCTCTATTATCTTTTTAGAACTCTTTACTCAGTTATAGCACATAGCTGATAGTACATGCTCCTACCAGAAAATCTCTATGTTGCCTCACAATCGATAACCATCAATGTGGTTTTAAAACTCTCTCTCACATCGTAGAGTATTTGTAAATATTCTAGAATATTTTACAATCTTTCATAAGTTCTTTACTGTCAAATTCTAGAATATTTTACGATCTTTCATAAGTTCTTTACTGTCCTAGAATCGTTTAGAGGGGTCTTGAAACTGTTGGACTACACTAGGATTGGGAAACTCAAAATACACAATGAGAGAATGAGCTCCCAAAAGCATATATAAGCCCTTGAAGATTGGGAAACTCAAAATGCACAATGAGAGAATGAGCTCCCAAAAGCATATATAAGCCCTTGAAGATTGGGTATAGGGGCGATGCCAGCATATTAGCACTAGGGTCAGCTGAACCCACTAAACTGCAGAAATGAAAATTTTACTGACTCTGATTTTTCTCCTTTTGCAAAACCTCTTCTGATATGACACCGCTCAGAAAATCTGTTGAACCCAATGAGCACAGGGTTAAAAATAATCCTATGCTTGTCCAGCACACAAAAGCTATACTAGCTAGGTAACGTATAGAAGCAAATGGCTGCAGAGCTGCAGACCTACCCCAATCTCTCTCTCTCTCTCTCTCTCTCTCTCTCTCTCTCTCTCTCTCTCTCTCTCTCTCTCTAGCTACTCTATTGTTCTCACCAAATCCACATTTAACCTTTTTCTTATACTCCGAAAACCCACATCTAACTTCTTCTTTCTCTAAACTAACATCTTTTTTTCCCCAAAAATGAAAAAAAAAAAAAAAAAAAAAAGCCCACGTCTTAGTAGGTTACATTTTGTTTTTCTGAACTAAAATTGAACTTTGAAAATTTTCCACTGACCAATTATTAACAATAGGTTGGTCCATGGAATCCATAATAGAATATAAGTTGAGTTTTTCAATAAAAAAATATTAGGAGAATCAATGTAAATACGGTAGAACTTTA
The DNA here is from genome assembly GCA_016920895.1 of Vaccinium myrtillus. Taxonomy (NCBI): domain Eukaryota; kingdom Viridiplantae; phylum Streptophyta; class Magnoliopsida; order Ericales; family Ericaceae; genus Vaccinium; species Vaccinium myrtillus. The sequence goes on from JADGMU010000839.1 coordinate 113,986, forward strand.
TGTTTTTTGTGTTTTTTTTAACACTATTATAAGTATGTTACGTTACCTTATTTTTTATGATTCAAGAGTGTAAATTAGTTTGTCATTTTTTAGAGAGATGTAGACTAAGTAATGCTACTAATTATGACGCCATTGGTTATGATTTCTGGAGTCGCTTTTTGAAAAGCCTATTGGGCTGTGAGGCTCTAGCATTATAAGAACTTATCTTTGACCATTAAAACTTTTCAATCTATAGAAAGCATCATCAATTCAGAATGAATTTGAATCCATGCACGGCAATTGCAATCCACGATTTCGTTATTCTGTCTTCAGATGCTCTTTTGACGAGGTTCCATACCCGCTAATATGTTACCATCCTCAACACCAACCAAAAGATGGCTAATGGGATGGCATTCGAAATCAACCTTAATACCCTTTTCTTGAATGTACAGCCTCACTAACAATCAAACAAGCTACTAAATAATTGTGGACACACTTAATCCCCAAGATATTTTAGGTATTTTCTTGGAGATTCTGAAAGGCAGATGAGAGCACTTGGATCAATATAATCATAGCCACCTATGTGAGTGTGTTAGAAGTTCTCTATTGAAAGAGTAACTCTCAATAGGTGCAAAAAAAAATGTTTTAGAGTGTTGTGATAGGAGAGTAACGCAATGTGCATGAAGCGTGAGTGAAAGGTATTATTCTTTGATGTCAAGTGTTGTGAGTGTCTGATATAGGCTGATCAATTGGTTATGAGTATGAGGTGTATTGGAAAATTTTGATTAAAGGAAGGCATTTTTTCCATAGTATATTGCTGCACGTAGTATCGTTGTGAGCTATCAAAGCATATGTGCATCTTATTTGCTCTCGTAGTATGATGTGTTTATCACTTCTTAATTTTACTTTGGCGCTAACATTATATATCATATGATATTTACATTTTTAGGCCGGTTCTGCTGCATTCTTGGCTACAACAATAAGTCTACCCCAAGGAACCAAGGCTATTATGCACGTATACAAAGGATTAGCTGGGAGGAGACTTTTACATGTATGATCATTGGCTTTGCAAAGTTAGTCTGTATTTTGAACTAAATGAATCTTCCAGTTATTATTTCTGGATTAAGTTGCTAACTGCTAGGATTGGAATTACCAGGAACAAAGCATGGAGAACAATGTCTATGGCCAATGGTTAGGATGGATGATGGCTGCTATATATATGGGTGGTCGAATTCCTCAAATCTTCTTAAATGTAAGCAATGAGTTCAAATTTAGGTGTTGTTTTCTATGCTATACGTTATGATTGGTACCTGATTAAATCATCTTGTTGCCATCATCGACCAGATTAAAAGAGGGAGCGTAGAGGTAAGTTTTATCTTTTAAATTATTGATAAAACTATATATTTGGTTATCTCCTATATTGTTTGATTCAATAATGTAACTTTCTCAAAAATCGTAAACAGGGGTTGAATCCACTAATGTTCATCTTTGCACTAGTCGCTAATGCCACCTACGTGGGAAGGTGCTCCCTCTTTCCTTCACTATTTACGACTACACAACTCAATGTCTCTATATGTCTGAATCTATTTAATGAATTGTTGCAGTATTGTCGTAAGAACAACTGAGTGGGACAAAATTAAAGCCAATTTGCCCTGGTTGCTAGATGCTGTTGTTTGCGTGGTGTTAGACTTATTTGTATCCTTTTCCTTATTTTTTCCTCCAATTTAAAGGGTTCAATTATCTAGTTTATCATTGTTTTGTTCACCTTAACAAGTATAATGCATAGATCATATTGCAGTACATCTACTACAGATACATCCGGGATAAGATCACAAGAGGAAGAGAAGACTATGAAGACTACATGGAAGCAAATAAAGCTCCTTAATTTGTCCCAAAAATTATGTGATATTCGATCTCGATTCTCCTTCTCTAGCCAATGTTATTTGTTCATCAAGAAAAATGCCTTTTGTAATAGACATTTTTAACCTCAATTGAAGGGAGAGAAAATGTACTTCAGCTATGGATTAATCCACTATGGCATTTCTCTCTTGTAATGGAAAACAATTTTCATTCTATTTGTTACACACTTTTAGAAAAAATAAAAAATGAATAGAGTTATGTCAAAAAAAAAAAAAGAAGTAGTCCTTTCTGATTTTGCTATCTGTTGACATAATACAAGTAAAGATATATTAGATGGTACACAAACTAACATTAGCTAGCCATAGGGGCGCACAAACACCGGGCCGGGCTGGGTTCAGGCCGGGCTTATACTGGATAATAACGAGATTTGTCCATTCCCAAGCCCGGCCCATTTGTAATCGGACTTCATTTAATATGCCCAAGCCCGATCCAATTAGAATTTTAATTTCCCAAGCCCGTCCAACAAGCCCATTTATTTTTCTAAAACATGACATCACAAACATAAATTAATCAACCATAGCAATCATATTTATAATTCACAAACGTAATAATATACTTGAAGTTTTAAGTTCTCCCCAAAATATTAAAAACATACCCATAAATTAAAGTGCTCTAAAAGATGGAACTCTAACATGCAAAAACGTATCTCGAGTATCTCTCATTTAAATTCACACTTCTTCACAACTGATCTTGTAGAGCACAATAAAAATAAAAGAAAGAAAAAACTATGAGTTATTAATATAAGACTGTAGTTTAAGGGGAAAAAAACTTCAAAGTTTTCTTAACAAATTGCTAGTATTACTTTAAAGGTATTCTCTACATAGGTAGTACCTAGCATTTGTCTTCATCAATGTCAATTTCATCAAGATAAACAAACCCTAAGCAGTTAGATTCCAGCGATAACATATACATATAGTATTAAAATAAAATTATTATTTAAATTGGGTCGGGCTGGGTCTTAAAGGAATTTCTCAAGCCCGTCCCAATTAGTAAACGGACTTAAAATCTCAACCCATCCTGGCCCTCTGAGCCTAAATATTTTTCCCAAATCCTAAAAAAACCGAGCTAGGTTGGACGGGCTAGCGGGCCGGTATGCACCCCTAGGCCTAGCCATGACATGGAACTGAAGCATTTTTATCAACGATGGAGTACTTAAAAAAATGCTTTCCATGAATTTCGAGCAGATTTCAAAACTTTAACCCTATGGTTGCAATGATTATTTGCAAATTGCTAGCCATTATCGAAACGTTGATAGTCGTCGCCATCATTGCCAAGACTCCCCTGATTCCACCACTACCACCATCGGCCACCTTTTCATCTCACCCAGACACCCACCTTCATTAATTGCAACCGCCACCATAGTCCACTACCACCTACAATCACCTCCTCCACACTTGGTATGACCATATCCATCACCTGTTGCACATTCAATTACGGAACTATGATTGTAGTATGGTTGTAGTTGGCCTGGCTTGTTGTCCAATTCGGGGAGTACTTCCTTTATCGTATATTTTCTTGGTTTGAGCTTTTGATTGAATGTGCATTTCCTGTAAAACCAAATTTTCTTTGAGCTCTTAACAACAGGAAAGTTATCTACATCACCTATTCATTTGGATTAGGACGATACGCAACCCTTCAATCGTTTTGGGTTCATAACATTTTGCATGTAGAAATTCACTTTTATGACATGCGTCGCATTTCTATAAAAAAAAAAAAAGACATGCGTCGCATTTCTATAAACCTTTTTATGAATTTAAGTGTGATGAATTGCTTCGAAAGTTATGAGTTCTGGACAGATTTTATTAATTTTTATGTAAAATATTACGAATTTAAGGAGATTCAAGTATTCATACAACCCAAATGAGGGTACTTATTACAATATTTCTCATTCGGACATTGTTTTATGTCAATAAATTCTGTCCCCCATGGAAGCTTGAGATCAGCGATGCAATCGAGTTGCTAGCGATGGTATGGTATGGTATGTTCATGTTTTACAAGCGAGTTGCCAGCGATAAATCAAATACATTTTGGACGCGTTTTGGGAGGGTTTAGCTTAATGGTGTGGAGGGGGGTGTAAACGTATGTATAATTAATGATGGGAGAAGGAGGTGGTGTGATGACGAGATTGAGAAGGAGATCGTATGTGAAAAAGGGTTTTCCAATTTTTATAAAATTTTCTTTAAGGTAATTTTACTTAAATATATGTTTGTAAAGTTGACATGATGTGGGTAATGAGGAAAAAAGGGGTGCTAATAGAATTTCCCAAAATTTTGTGAAATAAACGTGTGTTGGATGGTAAAATACCAAGAATGCCTCCTATTTTGACGAAACTAAGTAATAGCATTAGGACCGGACACTACTACAAAAAAGTATAAAGATCACGCCTCAAAAATAAAAAATAAAATCTTAGTTTTAATAAAAATATGATAATAAAATAAGAGCTAGATTTTTTTATCACGGTCAAGTACATAAACTGAGATGAAATACAATTTCAATCTCAACCATCTAAAAAACGTGATTAAAACTAAAAATGTAATTAAGCTTTAAACTCAGTCATTTAAAAAGTGTGATTATAAGTAAGAGGATATATCTCGTTTTAACAAGGACTGAGATGGAAAAGTTTTTTTTGGAAAACCGAGATGGAAAGAAGTATTTTGGCATCGGAATTATCATATGCTCCCAATCTCCTGTGCGTACCCAAATTTCTTGAGGCTTCCCTCCACGACTTTAGTTTTTCCCTCCCAGTTCCTTTCTCTCTTTTTTTCTTTATTTATCAACCCCAGTTCCCTTCATCCATCGATCTCTCCTTCCCTCTATCTCTCTCCTGTCTGCTCTCTCAATCGTCTACTCTCTCAATTGTCTAGCAAAAACCTTAGCTACGAGCCTAATTATATGAGTTGAAGATTACGGCGTTGAAGTACTATCCGACTCCCAACGGTCTGCTCTCTCAGTCGATCCATCAGCCCAATCTCTCAATCAGTAACTCTTTGATGCTTTCATATCTCTCTCTCTCTCTCTCTCTCTCTCTCTAGAAGGCTGCTTGTGTATTTTCATGTAATTGCTATTTCCTTGTCATCTTTTACCATACGCGTGCATCTTTCAAAGGACTAATGTAATTTGGATAATGGGTTGGAGAATTTGTTCGGCCTGTGTTTGGTCTGGCTCATCTCTAATCGAAGATATGGACTAGTTTATGAGGTCAATTTCCTGGGTAAGTAACCATTTACGTCGAAGGTGCTTGGCAAAATGTTTGTGTGAATCTATCTATGATCAATATTTTGTGGTGTTAATGTTTTCAGAGATGTTTTTGCACGTATTGGCCCATATTTGGATGCTCAAGTTGAATTTGGAGCTTTCCAAAAACTTGGAGATCCAACTATAAGAAGACAAGTAGTTTGAGATAACATCACCGTAGTAGAGTTTAACCAATTCGGTGGATGGTGTGGTTCCTCTACGCCTAGGACACCAGAATATCGAACCATGAACGAAGAAAGGCATGAGAGAAAAGCATATTCGGTAGTGATTGTGAGGCCCCAATTCTTGACTGGAGGGGACCCCAAAGGCCTTGGCGAGAACCATTTGAATCAGTCTTACAGAACGATAATTACTTGAATATGTTCGTACCAGAAAGGCGAAGGGACCAATCGGTCAAGTTTTATTACAATTACTCGAAAATGCGTTTGGATAATATTTTTTTCCGATTTGGTATGACTTTGACTATTCCCGGAGCCCTAGATCATTTTGTGGGTACTTTGGTCACTTTGCACATCAGCTATTTGACGAAAAGTTTGTGACTTAACCTACTTTATTTTGCTTGAAGTTGAAGACATTTGGTGCTGCCCTTATGCTCGAAAACTGAAAGAGAGGGAAATAGAGTGACAGAGAGCCAAAAGTAAAATGTATCAAAAACTTGGAAAGGAATTAATCTAACGTTATGTATATGGAAAGTTCTTTCGGTATAGTCGATGGCATAAATGAAGATAATGCATGAGCTTTGATAAGGCTCATTGTTCGCTTAGGAGTAGGTTCCAAACCTATTAGTTCAATCCCAGAGAGTTCATACCGATTCGAAAAACAAGCAACTAGAAAAATAGGCTACTGCTACTTGTAAAACTTTAGCACTCACTCCACTAATATCTATTATGTATATATATACCACTAAACGTGATAATGACCTGCCACAATTAACTTGTTTCCTATTTTTGTCAAGTGTTTGATACAAAATGTGGGTGTTAGTTTATTTGCGTTAGTCCCACAATTAACTTGTTTTCTGTTTTTGTCTAGGGTTTGATACAAAATGTGGATGTTAGTTTATTTGCGTTAGTCCCACAATTAACTTGTTTTCTGTTTTTGTCTAGGGTTTGATACAAAATGTGGATGTTAGTTTATTGTGTTAATCCTCATGTATCCCATGTTTTACTTTGATGCTACACTGTTTCTAATTTGTCGATGTTCATTGTTATAGCTTTCTTTTGTCATTTGTTTGATAGAACGTGGTAACAATGCGGGTGCTAGCTTATAGTGTTACATCCTTGTGTATCCCCATGTTTTACTTGGATTATTCCTAGCAGTTACTAATTATAATTCATGATAGGGTATAACTTAGCATGTCGTTATTTGTAAGTTACTGAACCATATGGATATGTCCAGTTGTCAAATCTTCTTGAAAGCACTCACTACCCTTTCCTTTTCATAGCACTGATTGTTTAGATTTCCAACTTTTATAAGTCTTCTGCTACATTCATAGCATTAATAGAAAATATTTTCAATTTGTATTTTGCAAATATGTAGTTAGCTGAAAAATTATCAGAATAAGAAGTGGGTACTTTAAGACTTGTCTTACGATCATATTTATAACAATGATTAGGGACAAATTCTATTACTAATAGAGTGTATCCTCTATTAATATTTGCATCTACCTACAGAGATTGAGAAGGTCATAATTTGCTGAATTCGTATCAAACTGACTGTGGCCGAGGAGCTCCATTCAATCTAATCTTCTTTTGCTTGGTAAGTTCACTTGTTCACCTTTAATGGTTTAATTTTTCTAGTCACTCATTCTAAATTAAAATCCCCTAATCTCTATATGTTTTTGTATTAATACAAGGGTGATGATACCAGTTTATCTAGATTTATAAGAAGATTTTTCGACATGAAACCTTTCCATAGTTGGAATTTTTTCCTGCGACTTATATAGGAATTTGAGAATCTAGCTAGGATAGATACATCCAGGATGCTCAAGTACCAAAAAAAGACTACAAGGATGCGGTTTAAAGTTTTTAAAACTTTGCTATTATCCATGCAAAAGATCTCCATTCCATTCGATGCCCATGTATAGTGTGCGGGAACTTGAAAAAGCAACCTCTTCGTGAGATAAAAAATTATCTCTTTTTTAAAGGTGTTGATCAAAGTTATGAAGCATGGGCATGGCACGGAGAACTAGTTGCCAATGCTACATCATGACCGTGTATCAATGAATAATAATTTTTCCTTCAAAAACTTCAAACAAATTCACTGAATGTTACACCAGACGTAGTAGAAATGATTGAAGTTGCATACAATGGTTGCATGACCAATCCTAATAAGATTTAGAAACTGCTTGAAGATGCAAAAAAAAAAAACGATTGTATCCTGGTTGCATGTAGTATATGAAGTTATCTGCATTGGTGAATTTTTTTAATTTCAAAGCTGGAAGTCAGATATCTAATTTTTGGTTTTGAAATCTACTAAAGATGTTTGGTAACATGCGACCGATAAGTAATGCACTGCCATTATCAATGTATGAGGCGGGTAAGACCTTGGCTGCATTGGGAATGGAATATGAGAAAAATACATGCTTGTTCCTTTGATTGGGTACTCTATAGAAAGGATTTGAAAGGTGAGACTTCATGTTCGACGTGTCAAACATCAAGATGGAAGTTGAAAATTAATTCCACTGAAGTTAGAAGTGGTGTGCCTACTTAAGTTGTGTGGTACTTTTCACGTATTCCGAGGTTCCAAAAGATGTATAATTCAATAAAAACACTAAAACAGTAGAGAACTTGACATGGCATGCTAATCAAATAGAATCTGATGGCGTGCAACGTCACCCAGCAGACTCCCCATCTTGGAAGTTAATGGACAACATGAGGCCAGGTTTCACTGCAGAGCCAATAAACCTTCGTTTAGCTCTCTCTGCAGCGTTCCCTTAGCAGTAGGTATAGCTGTTGGCCAGTTATACTTTTAACCTATAATCATACGTCGTGGTTATGCATGAAAGAGAAATTTATGATGTTAACATTGTTGATATCTGGTCCAAAACAACCTGGCAATGATATACACGTTTATCTGGCACCATTGATTGATGATTTGAAATATTATGGGAGGTAGGCGTTGAAGCATACAATGCTTACCGGCGAGAACAGTTCAGCTTGAAAGCTGTACTATTATAGACAATTAATGATTACCCCGCTTTGGGAAATTCGAGCAGCTACAAGGTGAAGGGCTATAATGCATGTCCAATTTGTGGAGAGCAAACTTGTTCTCATAGATTGAATCATGGCAGGAAGACTATATATAGAGGTCATAGAAGATTTTTTTCATGCCATCATCCATATCGGAAGCAAGAAAAGGCTTTTAATGGGGAGCAAGAAAACAGAGAACCCCCTTGAAGGGATTGTAATAGTATGGGAAAAGAAAAGCAAAAACACAGAGGTCATAAGATAGTGCTGGTACAAATTGTTGGAAGAAAAAATCAACTTTGTTTAATCTTGACTATTGGAAGTACTTGCTAGTCTGACACATCATTAATATTATGCATATAAAGAAGAATTTATTGAAAGAAATCATGGGGGGACATTGCTTAACATTCCTGGGAAAACCAAGGATGTAATCAATGCTCGCCTTTACCATGTAGCCATGGGTGGATGGGAAGAGTTGGCACCAAAAATTGGAACCAATAAAACATACTTGCCTCCTATATGTTATACTTTGTCTAGGGAGGAGAAAAAAAAGAGTTTGAAAAACTTTTTTCGAACTCAAGGTTCCTGAAGGTTGCTCTTCAAATTTCAGAGGTATTGTGTCAATGGAGTAATTGAAACTTTATGGTCTTAGGTCACATGATTGTCATGTTTTGACGCAAAAATTACTACATGTGGCAATAAGATCCATGCTGCGAAAGGAAGTGAGATATGCAATTATTAGATTATGTTTCTTCTTCAATGTTATTTGTAGTAAAGAGATAGATGTGTCGAAATTAGACAAACTTCAATCAGATATATAATGACCACACTATGTTTACTTGAAAAGTACTTTCCAATCCTCATTCTTCGATATCATGATTCATTTGATGGTGCAATCTTGTTCGAGAAGTTTGACTTTGTAAGTCTTAAAAGGTTATATTTGCAATCACAAGTGTCTAGAGGGTTGCATTGCTGAAAGTTATATTATAGAAGAAGCTGTTGAGTTTTGTGCAGAATATTTATTTGGAGTAGATCCTATTGGGAATATCCAATTGGGATTCCCAATACCATGAACATGACAGCTGGTAATATAGAAATTGAAAGGCCTTTACTAGGAGGTAATGTTGTCACTATTGATCCCGAAGAATGGGAGCAGGCACATCGTTATCTGTTAGATAACACAAGTGATATTCTTTTTTTTTTTTTTTTGTACTTCGGAAGGATAAACACAAGTGATATTCAACTTTATATTGAGTAAGACATTTATATCTCCACCTTCGAAAGCGGTATATTTGTTAGCTAATCATGTGCTACTTGCTTGCAATATGTTAGGAAGAACATGGAGTTTTTGAAGCTACAATATCTATTGACACCCCATTTTTGCCCCGCTGCTCCGGATAGTAGGGTGGAAGGAATACGAAGATATTTTCGAAATTGCCCCAATCGCGGTCGAAAGGACGATAAGCCATACATGTGTTGGAATTTGAAAGGACAGTCGTACGCATCTCGAAAGGGCAGCCGTAAGCATCTCGATGTTCAAAGGGGCAGCTGTACATGTTTCAGAAAGCAAAGGGATATCGCGTAAACCAAAGAATGGGCTGGCCGATTTGATTTGACCTTACTGCAATCCTCTGGCCGCGGGTCGCGCCTATTATCTTGGCCCAAACCGCCATCAGCCAAACCGACTCATCAATCACTCCTATAAATAAATGGCCCATGCGGCATCCAAGGGGATTTCTTCGGTGGGAAAAAAAGCTCACGGGGGAGTAGAGTTTTCTTCTGGTTCCACCAGTGGTGGATTTGTTTAAGTGGTCTGTTCTTTTTTAAAAGCTTCAATCATCAAAGGGAAAAAGAAAGAGGATTCCAGAGGGGAGAGGTCTAGGAAACCACTACGAAAAATTCCCTTTCAAGGTTAACTACTAGTTTCCTAGGCTGTCTTTCTTCAAAGTCTTGTTTATATAGAGAGGTTGTCTAAACATTCTCTCATTTCAAGGTTGTTCGTGAATAAAGAGAGTTGTGGTTTTTTAGTTTCCTTTTAGTTTGGGTTATTAAAAGTCTTCAAGAACATGGAGTTGATATCTAGTTTTTCCAAAGAAAAATTTTGCTTGCGATAACGTTAGCATAGCTCACGATAGTTGGTTTCATTTTTACTATCTCGAATTATGGTTTCATTTTGCTAAACATTGTCTTTCTCTTTCATTGTAATTCCGGAGTTATCAAGGTAAATAAGAAGTTCAATTTTCCGACTCGTTTCTACATTGTCATCATCCTTATTACTGAAAGAAAATGATGTAAATAATTTGTATTTCATTATGGTAGTTCGAAAATCGTTGCATGGTTATTGATACTTACCTATTTTTGAATTATCATAAATAAAAAGTTCGTTCCGGTAATTCAAAAATTGTTGTATGGTTATCAGTACCGCCGATTTTTGAATTATCGAACATGTGTGGTATCGGTTTTATTAGCACCCGCCAACAGAATCCGGGGGAGGCGCTGTGCGCTAGGTGTTGTGCGCCATGTTGTGCGGCAAAATTACGTCGTTTTGCTCATTTTCTTAGTATATCCAAGGGCTCTGTTTGGAGAGTTAAGTGTGAGGTTTAATTTTGGGGTTCAATTTTAGGGGATTTAGGCTCTTTAGGGTAGGGTATAGTGGGTTTAGGCACTTGGATTTAGGCATTTTGGCACTTCAGGTTTAGAGTTTAGGCACTTTGGATTTAGGCACCTTGTAATGGTTTTTTCTTCCTCCAAACAAGACCCTTGGAAGCTTTGGAAGTGTGTACAAAAATCAAGCAAAATGACGTAGTTTTGCCGCACAACACGGCGCACAACACCTACCGCATAGCACCCACCCCAGATCCCCGCCGACATTTCAAATTATTATCGTGGAAGCTAGTCCATTTTCATTGGCGATCGGAGGACTAAGTCAACAAATATGACGCATTCTAGATTCCGCGGTACAAATCTTCATCCGAATTAAATTCATATCTTGGAAACTGACCCCATCGGCAATCGAAAGGCTAAGCCAACACATGCTAGGAATATGATTCATTCTAGTTTCTATAATATGAATTCGACTCACAAGCAAGGAGGAAAGGATATTTATGTTTTATTTGTTTCATCGTTGCCGTGTTCGATTCGCAAGCAAGGAAGCAAAGACATTTATGTTTTATTTTTCATCGGTACCATGTTCATTCTATTTTTCCTCTATAATCCAAGATGTGAACACCCCCTTTCCCAATTCGAGATTTATTTGCGTTGAATTGAGGGTACCGATGACACCATCGAATTAAGTACGACGTTGTTGGTACCAAAAATGAGATTCACGCATATGTGTCCCATTTATCCAAATTAGTACAAATCGATTTTTGATTTCCCCTGTTCTCGTGATCTGGTCATTCGGGATGTATTAGTTATGAGTTGAGGATACCGATGCCGTTGAAATTTAGTATACTGTCGTCGGTATCAAAAATGAGATTTGTACGCTTGTGCATGTTTCATTTATACAAGTTAATGCAAATCAATCTCGATTTTGCTTATCCGCCCTTATGTCAGAAGTCAATTTATATTGAATTGAAGGTCCCAGGCGACATAGAATTCAGTTGTCCGCTCAGGTGTCTAAAATGAAATGTAAATATGAATTGGTTTTGAATTGTTCGAAAATAATTTATATTGAATTGAGGATCCCAGGCGCTGTCAAACTTAGTAGTCCGCGATGTGCATCAGAAATGAAATTTGCTCTCACAAGCATTTTTCATTGACCAGTTCAATATAAATTGATTTTAGAAATCTTAAAAGGTTTTGGAGTTTCGATGGTACCCTGGAACTGTTGCCGCGACCTTAATTTTGTTCGAAATTAGTTTATATAGAATTGAGGATCCCAGGCGCCGTCAAATTTAGTAGTCCGCGCTTGGTATAAAAAATGAAATATATCCTCACGAGCATTATTCATTAATGAGTTCGATATAAATTAATTTTCAAATCTCCAAAGTCATTCGTGTTCACCAGTGAAAAACGAGGATATGAACGGAAAAGCCTGGTCCAGCCGTTATGTCCTCCAGACACTCGGGTTTTATGAAGACTTTTTCTATCTCTTATTCCTCACAGCTAGAGATGGTTTTGAAAAGGATTAATTTTGGAAAAGGAGTACAACAAGGGCGATGTAGGGACACCTTTCCTACACGTAACAATAAATCCCCGAACCTATTTTCTAGTTTCGTAAAGGCAAAATCGCCAAAATATTTTCCTGAAGATGTTTTTCTCTAAAGATGTCTTTATGGGGTGACTTAGCACACCTGGACTCATGGTTAACCAGCGACTCTCATTCACAATTGTCAAACTTATTGAAATAAACGTCGCATTTAGTCAACTGTTCTCTCCTGTCATTTTTCAAAATTGTGGGACACTCATAGTGGAAAATTTTGGGCGCGACAATATCCTCGTCAATCTAAAAGTCAAAAGTGGCTACAAGTTCAACATAATAAAACATTCTTGTATTGTCTGCGTGACAGTTTCTAATAATGTATACACTTATCTTTTTACATCTGTTACAATAACAAATTTAGGTAAGTATTCGATTATTCAACTATATAGAGGTTGCAGATGAATTAAATGGTGAAAATAATATCTCTAATACCTTAAAGTGGATAGCGCATGGACCATCCTAAATGTGGTAAAGTATTCAAGTTGCATCATCAATGGTCATCATTATGATACAAAATAGTGGAGTTAGCATGGTGGCAACAACAATGCAAGATACGAGCTATAAGGAAAAGAACCCGATTTTTGCAGATATGAGTTTCTATGGGGTAATTACAAAGATATGATAGTTGACCTTGGACAAAAAGTGGGGGATTAAAGTGGATGAACTTGGCTTCACACTAGTTGAGCTTGAAGGATAAGCCACAAATCCGATTCCTTCATTTTGGCTTCACAACACTTAAAATCCCGTCGCAAAAGCTTTTTTGTTTTTTTAAAAAACATCAAATTAATGAATCTATCCGCAATATGAACCATTATTCATGTTTTTGTAGCTATAATAGTTACTATTCATTCAAGCCCATGTATTAAAGACAAAACATCTTAATCCATCCAAATGATCCACCGATCCACATTCAAAACAAAACCAAGTTCAACAAATTAAACCATAATTAATTCTCAAATTCCTAATAGTTACACAATATCTATCATCCATCTCTTTCAACTACATCGACAAAAATACTAAAACACGTGAAGTCTATTCCCCAAACAAAAGACTACAAATTGCAAAAATCAGGCTTAGTAATCATCCATCTCTTTCTCAAGCACTTGAAAAGTAAACATTTGAAAATAATTAAAATCAACTTATAGAAGCAATAATTAAATGATACAATAACATCAAAGTTGCAACATACATCACAAAATCGCCATGCAACATAGTGGCCAAGAGCATCTCCAACCGTTTCAACAAAGGTACGTAGTCTTTCCAAATGAACGTTGGGCTTTATTGCTTTACCAACATATATTTTACAATAGCCTTCACCCAATGGTTCTCCATCTATTACTGCCGCAGGATCCGAAGTAATAAATAGCCCTTCACCCACGCCGCATTTCGGAATACCAGACGTTTGCAAGTATACTTCTCGTGTAAGCTAAAAGAATTTAAATTTCTATCAAATTGCAGCCACCAAACATACAATAAGTAGTAACATTATTAAGCATAAAAGTAAGACTTTTGAACAATCCATATATCAAACATAAGGCCCAATCACATTTCAACAAACAAACTTCTAAACTGAGGCATGACATTTCAACAAACAAACTTCTAATATGAATTTGAGTGATTGCCGGATGCTCTTTTTTTTGTTTCCCATCCCATTTGGTTTTCTACAGTTCTGAGCCTTTTGAAGCCGAAAATA
>JADGMU010000841.1:0-49084 GCA_016920895.1 Vaccinium myrtillus
TAGAAAAGTTCATACCTATCCCTAAGGTTGTGCAAGGGCTTCCTATTTTCCTACCCCTGCGGGTTGTGCCGAGGATTACGCACTTTTCTTTCTTTATTTTATTTTCTTTTGTCCTTCCTGGAGTATGCCCCTTGTAGGCTGTATATTCGGTTAACCTCTTTATATTTCAAGCTGATTTACACACACACACACACACACACACACACACAAAAAGAAGGGATTATATAGGCTAACCCTAATAACATTAAAATGACTAAAATACCCCGAGCATAAATGATAAATAACAATTAATTGAAACCCTAATAATTAACTAAAACTTTAAATTATACTTCACACACCCCCTCAAACTCATGATGTGAAGCCGGAGAGCATTGTGAGTTTGCCAAGGAGATAACAACTGCAAATAAACTACTGCAAATCAACTACAACTAAATTGCTGCAAATCAACTGCTACGAAGGTGTTAAGCGATGCAAAACTATGACATGCAAATAAGAAGAAGAACTGATGCCGAACAGATGCAAATAGGAGAAAGAACCAATGCTGAACAGATGCCAACTTCCTAATGCAAATAGGAGGAAGAACTAATGCCTAACAGATTTCGACTGCTGATTTTAGAGAATAACATACAGGAGAGAGGAGAGATACAGTTGAGAAAGGGAGAGAGATGCTATTGGTTCTGTGTAAGAGAAAGAGAGAGATACGAAATCTTGGTGCAGAAATCTGCCGATGAACAATACCTGAACAATACCCACAACCAGTAACTTCGATGAATAGATGCGATAAACAGTTGCAATAAGTGCCCGGCAAAGGACGGTGAGGCATAGCCGCCTGCGAGGGAGCGAATATCCCACAAGCCTAGATCTTATGGCTCTGATACCATGTGAAATTTCAAAGGGAGAGAGAGAAACAAACATGTACTACCAACCAAATTGTTATCAAAGATGTGAGAAAGTGTATATGGTGTTAATGTTTAACTCAATACAAAGCATAATTAGGCGATGTGGGACAAACACACTATTCTAATATATTCTAACACTCTCCCTCAAGCTGGAGAATAAATATCAAAAAGTCCCAGCTTGTCACAAAGTAACTCCAATCGTGGTTTGAACAACGGCTTAGTAAATATATCAGCTAACTGGGCACCGGTAGACACAAATGGAGTAGCAATCACACCACCAGTCAACTTCTCTCGTACAAGATGACAATCCACCTCAATGTGTTTAGTTCTCTCATGAAACACCAGATTGGATGCTATGTGAATTGCAGCTTGATTATCACAATAAAGATTCACAGGCACCTGCACCAGGAATCCTATCTCTTCAAGAAAAGAACGTATCCACACAACCTCACATGTTGTGAGCCATAGCCCTGTACTCTGCCTCTGCACTAGACCGCGCAACTACCGTCTGCTTTTTACTTTTCCAATTAACAAGATTCCCACCAAGAAAGATACAATATCCATTAGCTCTATATAACAGACCACGTCCTGGATGGGCTTTGAGGTACTTAACAATTCTTAGAACAGCTTCCCAGTGCGGAGAGCGAGGAGCTGGCATAAACTGACTAACCAAACTAACTGCAAATGAGATATCTAGACGAGTAACAATAAGATAATTCAGCTTCCCAACCAAGCGACGGTACTGATTTGGACTAGAAAACAACTCCCCCTAATCAGCACATAGATTGACATTAGGATCCATAGCTCAACTGGCTTTGACCCCAGTAAGCCAGTCTCATTCAGAATATCCAGCACATATTTCCTCTGTGATAGATTAAACTGACGATGTAGAAACAGTTCAAGTCATCAATACCCTTTTGATTGTCACCTGTAATAATAATATCGTCTACATAGACGATCAACAATATTTTTCCCTTGATCAGATGTGAGAGAGAAGACACAATGACCAGAATGACAACACTTCATGCCAAATTGCAACACAACATCACTAAACTTGCCAAACCATGCCCTAGGGAACTGCTTAAGCCCATATAAACTTTGCGAAGATGACACACCTAATTACGCTCCCCCTGTGCAACAAACCCGGGTGGTTGCTCCATGTATACTTCCTCTTGGAGATCCCCATGGAGGAAGGCATGTTTGACATCCAATTGAAATAATGGCCAACCAAGAGTTGCAGCTAGAGAAATAAGAATCCAAACAGAACCAAGTTTGGCAACAGGAGAGTGTTAGAATATGTTTTGTCCCACATTGGTTAACTATGACGTGTAATGAGTTTATGCATAATATAAATAACACTTCAATGTGTTAGGGTTAATTAACACCTTAACACTTCTCTTCTCTTTCTCTCTCTCCCAAACAACATGGTATCAGAGCCAAATTCTGACCCAACATAGACGCCACAATCACCACCCACCATAGCTGCCGCAACTCTGCTCTCATCTCAAGCCTCCCAAACCGACACCCATACATCCCTCATCTTCCCAAGCCGACACCCCTACAGTCCTTATCCTCCCAAGCCGACACCCCTACAGCACTTAGCCTTCACAAACGACATCTACCCAGCCATCAAACCTTCAAATCGAGACCTATACCATCTTCAAAACCCTAAATCGACCTTCATCTCATCTTCGAAACCTAAAAACGAAACCCAAATCGACACCCAGTGTGAAACCCAGCGTAAAACCCTCTTGTGGTTCGAACCTTGAACATCCAGGTTCGAATCTTGACCACCCAGTGTTCGAATCTTCCTTATGATACTCGACAATCTCCTATGGTGTTTGAAATCCTCCTGTGATGTTCGACATCTTCTTCTGGTGTCTATTCCAGTCTTGATTGCTGCTTCCTCGACTGATTTGGGGCTCAGCCAACGATTTATAGCCCTTATTTGACTTGGTCTGCGTTACTTAGCTTTCAAACAGACCCTTTATCACTTCGGTAAATTTTCCTTCAATGTTCTTGTTGGATAGATATATTATGTGGCTTTGTGATCATTATTTGGGGACTGTTCTCTTGTCTTGGACTTGTTGCTGCTGAATGGTTACTTCATGCTTAGTGGGTTAATAGCCAGTTGGTTGGTTGGTTGTTCATTGCTCATAGTTGGTTCGTCTTATCTGTTGTGTTATTTTTTGGTTGATTGTGATGGCATCTACCTCTGCTTCCGCTTCTGGTGTTTTGAGTTCTGTTTTTAGTTCTCCTACTGTTTCTAGTTCTCCTACTGATGTTTCTCGCCACTGGTCTCCTAACATGTTGTCCATCACTGCTATTCGTTTGAATGGAAAGAACTATGCTACTTGGGCTAAATCTGTTGAGACGTATTTTTTGGGCTCCAAGCAACATGATTTTCTCACTGTTGATCCTCCCTACTGACACTACTACACTTGCAAATTGGAATATTGAGGATGCTCAAATTTGTCTTAAGTTGTGGAATAGTATGGAGCCAGATATTAGTGGTGCACTGATGTTTTTGGACACTGCTAAACAGGTTTGGCGACGAACTCAGAAGTTATATTCTGGGGTTAATAATCTACGTCGGACTTTTGATTTATATCAGGAATATTTTTCTCTGGGCCTTGGTGACTCTTCTTTGGAGACATATTATGCTAAGTTCAGCCGTGTTTGTGAGGAGCTCAATATTTGCCGCCTCTTTCTACCGATATTTAGGTCATGCGTCGGCAGCGTGAGTCTCTTAACGTGACTCGTTTCTTGAATGGTTTGCCTAAGTCTTATGATCCGATTCGTTCTCAGTTGCTAGGAGGTCGGGAGTTACCATCTCTTAGTGAAGTATTTAGTCGCCTTCGTCAGGCTTCTATATCTGATATTGGTTCAGTCTCTTCACTGCCTTCTGATCAGTCTGCTTTAGCTGCCTCGGTTACTAGTGGCCCTCTTTCCCGTGGCTTTGGGCGCGGTGGTCGTGAGTCTGGAGGAGGGGCACGTGGTAGTTTTGGTCGTGATTCTGGCCAAGGAGGCCGTATTTCTGATGGTACAGGTCGTGTTTCCGGGCGTACAGGTCAGCAGTCAGGGGTTACTGGACGTGGTCGAGGTCGTGTCCCTCGGAATTGTACTTATTGCAAGGGGAATAATCATACAGTTGATCGTTGTTCGATACTTCATGGCCGCCCTACTGCACATCAGGCTACTGTATCTGAGCATGATGGGAATCAGTTCACTGGGTCGCCTAGCTCTACTCCGCGTGTGGTTACTATTTCAGCGAATGAATACCATCGTCTCACGTCTATGCAGACATCTCATATGCCATCTTCCTCCACTTCTTCCTTTGCTGGTCTTGCTTCTCATTCTCCATGGATCATTGATTCTGGTGCTAATGACCATATGACTGGTACTTCCACTATTTTGTCGGGCTCTCGTCCTATTAGTCAGTCTTCTCATGTTATCTTAGCAGATGGATCCACTTCTCACATAGCCGGTTTGGGTTCCGTTACTTTAAATTCATCATTTTCTTTAGATTCTGTTTTTCATGTTCCTCGTTTTCCATATAGTCTCATGTCTGTCAGTAAGCTTACTAAATCCTTAAATTGCTCTGTCACATTCTTTCCTGGTTATTGTGTTTTTCAGGATCTCAAGACGGGGAGAAAGATCGGTGGGGGTACTGAGCTTGGTGGTCTCTATTACTTTACTGATGACGAGCTACCGCCTCCTGTTGCACTCCAGTCCTCTGTTTCTCCATACCAACATCATTGCCGCCTTGGTCATCCATCTCTCCAGAATCTTAAACGCTTAGTTCCGTCTTGCAGTCGTGTCAATAATTTACCATGTGAAGTCTGTCAATTTAGTAAGCATCACCATGTTTCTTTTCCCCTAGAGTAGAGAGTCGTGTGTCGCGTCCTTTTCATTTAGTCCATTCAGATATTTGGGGTCCTATACATGTTTCGTCACGCTCAGGATTTAAGTATTTTGTCATTTTTGTGGATGATTATTCCAGACTTACTTATGTTTATCTTATGAAAGCACAATCTGAGTTGTATACCATTTTCAAATCTTTTTATCAAGAAATAAAAACTCAGTTTGATGTTCCTATTCGGATTCTTCGTACTGATAATGCTGCAGAATATTTTCGTACCATTTTATCTATCTTTGTTGATGACCATGGTATTATTCATCAATCTTCTTGTTCTCGAACACCACAACAGAATGGTGTTGCTGAACGTAAGTTGCGTCATATGTTAGATGTCGCCCGTGCACTTTTATTTCCGCACCAAGTTCCTAAATCTTTTTGGAGCGATGTTGTTCTTATTGCAGGGTATCTTATTAATCGCATGCCATCAACGGTCTTAGGGGGTCAAATTCCATATGAAGTTTTGTTCCCTGGTCATCCCCTGCACTCTCTGCCTCTTAAGGTTTTTGGTTGCACATGTTATGTCCATGCTCTTTCTCCTGGGCGGGATAAATTGGATCCCCGCTCCATTAAGTGTGTATTTCTTTTTTTTTTTGGATAATTAAGCTTGAAAATAAAAAGGGGCTAAACGGATATACAGCCTACAAGGGGCATACCCCAGGAGACAAAATGAAAAAATGAAAAAAGAAGAAAAAACTAAGCCAACCGGCAACAAAATGAGGGAAGGCCCAAAGGCTACATTTCTTGGGTACTCTCGGACCCAGAAGGGCTATAAGTGTTACTCTCTGTCTCTCCAGCGTGAGTTTGTGTGTGCTGATGTCACTTTCAATGAGTCCTTGCATTTTTTCCCGTCTTCTACCCCAATGGATCCGTCTCATTATATACTCACATCGGTTCCATCTCCACAACCGCCCCCTGCCCCTACCCCCCCCACTGTAGGTATATACTCGTCGACCGAAAGTTCCATCAGCTCCACCACCGCCCCTGCCTATCTCGTCCGCCTCGTCGCAAGATCCTGAACCGTCGCCCGATTCAGAGCCCAAGCCACCACCTTCTTCTGATTCCCTTCCTATTGCTCTTCGCAAAGGTACTCGTGCTTGCACTTCTCATCCTATAGCTCGTTATGTTTCTTATGCACACTTATCTCCCTCCCTTCGTGCCTTTGCCACTTCTATTTCGTCTATTTTTGTTCCTACTACTGTCTAGGAAGCCTTATCTATTTCTGAGTGGAGGATGGCTATGGCAGATGAGATGTCTGCCCTTCACCATAATGGCACTTGGGACTTGGTATCTCTTCCGTCTGGAAAAACCACCGTAGGGTGTCGCTGGGTGTTCACTGTGAAATACCATCCAGATGGGTCTGTTGAGCGCTACAAAGCCCGTCTTGTTGCTAAAGGTTATACTCAGACTTATGGTGTTGATTATGTTGAGACATTCTCTCCTGTTGCCAAGCATGGGTCTGTTCGTATTCTTCTCTCTTGCAGCTAATCTATTTTTTTTTTTTTGGGTAAATAAGCTTGAAATAAAAAGGGGCTAACCGAATATACAGCCTACAAGGGGCATACCCCAGGAGGACAAAATAAAAAAGGAAAGAGACCTACGCCAACTGGCTACAAGTAACTAGGAGTAAGTAATCTGAATGTTTCCTAACCTTCTAGATAGATGATTAAGAAACATACAACATACAACAAAAGATTAAACTTGAGCAGCACTTCGGCTGTTTTTGATAAAACTAGAGATTCAACATCTGGTCTGGGCTTGTAATAGCAGAAGAATCCATGCAGCTTGACATGTGGAGATGAAGATTTCCAAAATCAGGTTGTGCATAACGATATCAAGCAGTCCTGTGCAGTCATGACAGCTCAATTTGGGAGGACGCCCCCTCCCCAAGGGGATCAAACATGCCAAGGGACATCCCCCCAAGGCTAGGACAAACGCCTAAGGGACAACCCCTCGAAGGATAAGACAAATGTGAAGTTAAAGTAATGGTTAATCCTGATGAGATGTATCACTAATATGTTCACACTTTGAGTAAGGTAAACACTGACAGAAATGCCACCCAGGAGTAACAATTAGTATCAAACCAATAAGTACAGCAGCAGTAACAGTGAGTAATCTGCCCAGATGAAGTCCAGTCAAATAACCTCATGGAATGATGTAACAATTAATAACCTCATGGAATGATGTAACCACAACATGGTTTCAAGCTGTCCATAGCACTAGCAACAACAACAGGACCGCAGCAGCAGCAGAACCGCAGCAGCAGCAGAACCGCAGCAACTATAGCTCTCGGGACAGCAACAGTAAATTGGAAGGCAACCGTAATTGGGCATGACCATATGGGCAGCAAACTACCAGCAGCAGAGCCAAAATTGGCTGTGGGACTTTGCATTTTGTTGTGAGTTGGTCCACTGCTTAAAGATGACTGCCTTGTGGGGTGAGAACTCTGTAAACCTGGAAAAACATGCTGCCCTAACTGGGCTGTGAGAGATATTCAATTTGTTCCTCAATCTGTAAACCTACACGGTGACCTTCATGAGGAAGTCTACATGGAGCAACCACCAGGGTTTGTTGCTCAGGGGGAGCGTAATCGGCTATATCGTCTCCGTAAAGCATTGTATGGCCTTAAACAATCTCCTAGAGCTTGGTTTGGCAAGTTTAGCGATGCTGTTTTGGGGTTTGGCATGCGTCGTAGTGAGTCGGATCATTCTGTTTTTTCTCTCACATCGGCAAGGGGAAAAGTATTGTTGATTGTCTATGTGGATGACATTATTATAACTGGTGATGATCAGAAAGGTATTGATGAGTTGAATACCTTCCTACAGCAGTAGTTTTATACCAAGGATTTGGGAAAATTACGATATTTCTTAGGCGTTGAGGTGGCATGCTCTAAAGATGGTATTAACTTGTCTCAGAGAAAGTATGTGTTTGATATTTTGCAAGAGACTGGATTATTGGGAAGTAAACCTGTTGATACCCCCATGGATCCTAACGTGAAACTATGTGTTGACCAGGGGGAGTTACTCTCTAATCCAGATCAATATCGCCGCTTGGTTGGTAAGTTAAACTATGTTACCATCACACGTCCTGATATCTCCTTCGCAGTCAGTGTGGTGAGTCAGTTTATGTCTGCACCTCGTCTTCCACATTGGGAAGCAGTTCTTAGAATTGTTGTGGACGCCCCCTCCGGAGGGATCCCTCGCCGGGATCGATTCGGAGTCGCCACCCGGGTTTTAGCGGATTGTCCCCGAGGAACCGAACATCGATTGACTCGTGCCTCATTCAATGGATAAGGATTACTGGCCCGTCATCACCATACTATCTTAGGTTCGGGAGCTCAGTTACGAGAGGGGAAGGGTTTTACGGCACCCCCCTCGCCCGATTCGAAGACCGGTCTCTACTTGACTTTTGTGGGATTGTAGGAAATGTTTATGAATCAACTTTGAGCAAGTACGGGGAATGGGGAGTGGGAAACCATATAACGGTAGTAACAAATACAACGATGGATTACGGTGTATGCTTGTGCGGTATGGACTACATGAGTGACAATGACGTGCAAATATGAACAAATAAGAACATCAAACAGCCAGCAACAACATCAGGATATACAGAATGACAACAGAATAAACAGAAACACCACAAGCCAACACAAAACTAAACCAATCTGATCCCTCTGTCAAGGGCTTGAGCGCTCAAAGACAGGGCTTGAGCGCTCAAGCTCTCTTCAACTCATACATGCTTCTGATGCTCCTGGTGATTCTGGTTTGATGAAAACATGTTTTGACCACCACTGCTTATTCAAAAACATCATTTAGCTCACTGGACAGAATGACATAATCACATAATCATGGATTTAATACTAATTCATGGACCAAAATGGGGCAAGCAGTATAGGGCAGTGCTTTGAGACCTTGCAGGACACTCATGATACCAAAAACAAGCTGAAATAAGAGAACAATTTGGCGGATTCAGAAGACAGTTTGAGCGCTCAAAGGGATACCTTGAGCGCTCAAGCCATCTTCTGGATTTGAGTGTTTCTGCAACATTCAGCCCCCATCTGGACCACAAACTAGTTCAACATGATATGTGATGATGCATAATGTGTTGGAATTCTCTTATCATGAATAAAATAAACTTGAGGTGTTCATGAGAATGGATAATGAGCATTAAGCCACACATAATCATGATTAGAGTAATTAGGGTGAGAGAAGGGATCAGGTTAGCTTAGCCAAACATCACTACACACACACACACATACACACACTCCGATATTAGGTTGGCTTAGCCAAACATCAACACACACATCAACACACACACTCTGATATTAGGTTGGCTTAGCCAAACATCAACACACACACCTCATAAACTGAAAAACAGAATACAAAACTTAAATAAACAGGATTGAAATGACAAAGCTGAGCAAGGCTTGAGCGCTCATGGCCCTAGCATTGAGCGCTCAACCCCCATTCAAGGGCTTTGAGTTTCTGTGATTTCTGACCATCCTTTGATATTGATATGAACTTGAAACTTTCCGATCATGGTTATAGACAAAGCTTATTCATTGCTTGATGATGTTAACATATCATTTCCATGGCTTTTGGCTTCGTTGATCAATGATCAAGAGTGAAGTAAGCTGATTTGAGAGTGTTTAAACCAACCAAAAGCCATCAAATGATGATATCAACATGAGAAAGTATCAGAAACCACAAAAAACAACAAAATGGCCGAAATAGTTTGAGAGCTCAAGGTGCAGTATGAGCGCTCGAGCTCACACCTTGAGCGCTCGAGCCCTGTTTGAGCGCTCATAGTATTCACCTTGAGCGCTCATACCATTTGAAGCTGGGGTTTTCGAAAATCATTTTCTTTGATATCTAAGACCTTGTGAGCTCATAGAAGGTATGTGGAACCTCCATGAACTCACTTGGTCTCCCTCAGGATGACCAAAACGTGATTTTTCACATGATTTTCTACCTTTTGGCTTTGATCAAAGCTTGAACTTGGGGTTTGATGAATAGATGGGTAGTGGCTGTGTTTATGGGCTATAGATGAAGTATTTTGGACAGAGGAGTGTGAGTGTAGGGCTGATTGAGTGATTGATTGAGTGGATGGGTTGTATTTGGGCTCAAATAACCATTTTTAGCATGATCAAGTGGGTTTACTGGATTTTGGATGATGGAGCTGCAATTGATGGATGATTACAGTAGAGAGGGGCTGACTATGGAGTTTTAGAGTGAGAAAGAGGTCAAGATCAGTTGGTATCTTAAAGACCCATGTGTATTTGGCCTTAAAGATGGGATTTTGGGGTGTTTTGGAGGTTGAAGATGATGGAAATGGATGAGAGAGGGTGTAAAACGTGGTTGAAGGATGAGAGAGAGTGGGTTTGATCTGATGAAGGGTGAGAGAGAGAGAGATCAGCCAAGGGGGTCCTATAACAATGGGTGGAGGGTGGTTTATATAGAGAGAAATGGGGGGAAAGTGCATTGATTTGAAGTGGAGGGTCTAGTGAAGTAATTCAGACCTACCCTGGGGACTACTGTATGCACGCGAGCAGTAATACGGCTGTTACACGCTCCCATGTCAGAAGAATTTCATGATTAGATGCTCTGCCAGAAACAAACTGGACAGGGCTTGAGCGCTCAAGTAGGGGGCTTGAGCGCTCAAGGGCCTGCAGGCCAAACTTTGCAGGTCTGCCCCGGGTGCTTCCAAACTCCGTTTTGTGCGTGGTTTGAAGCATTGGAAAGCTTATGGAGTCTAGTTTCTAACCCAATTGGTTTGAAGCCAAGATAATTTGTACATCCAAGTGTGTGACCATTTTACCCTCAGAAGGTCGGGAAAACAAGTCGTTTTGCTAAAATGGGCACATCTCCCTCATTTCAAAACGGATTGAGACATATTATATATCAATAAATAGGGCTTTGAATGTACTAGAAGATGGTGTAGGCTTAGGTTTGGTTTGAAGAGGTTTATGTGTGGTTGGAAGGGTGTTTTGGTCATTTTGGTTGGTTTAGGATTGTTCTAGGAGGGTTTAGAATGGTTTAAGGTGATTTGGTGAGTTCAAGCCTTGTTCTTAGCCTCGAGGTATACACGATTAGTCTATATCATCATCGGGAATGTTTGATAAGTATCCCGGGTCAAAATCGGGGTGTCTACAATTGTGAAGTATCTTAAGTCTCATCCAGGGCGCGGTTTGTTTTATCAAGCAAGTGGACACTTGCGTGTTGAGGCATTCATGGATTCTGATTAGGCAGGGTCTCCATCTGATAGGCGATCGACCACAGGATATTGTGTCTTTTTGGGTGGAAATCTTTTCAATTGGAAGAGTAAGAAACAGACTGTTGTTGCTCGATCTAGTGCAGAAGCCGAATACCGAGCCATGGCTCATACTACATGTGAGATTGTGTGGGTGCGCTCTTTCCTTGAGGAAATAGGATTCAATGTGCAGTTGCCTATGAATCTATTTTGTGATAATCAAGCAGCAATCCAGTTTTTCACGAGCGGACTAAGCATATTGAAGTCGATTGTCATTTGGTTCGCGAGAAGCTGACGGTTGGTGTGATTGCTACTCCATTTGTGTCTACCGGTGCTCAGTTAGCTGATATGTTTACTAAACCATTATTTAAGCCACAGTTAGAATTATTGTGTAACAAGCTGGGACTTATTGATATTTATTCTCCAGCTTGAGGGGGAGTGTTAGAATATGTTTTTTTTTTTTTTGGGTAAATCAGCTTGAAAATAAAAGGGGCTAAACGAATGTACAGCCTACAAGGGGCATACCCCAGGAGGAACAAAAGAAAGAAAGGAACAGAAAGACAAAACATAAAAGACAACAAAAATAAAGTGGCCAAGTGGCTACATAAGCTCAAAAGAAATTGGGACAACATGCCAATCACTTTGTTTCACCGCCCTCTAAAGAAGGCATAAGACCATAAGTACAGAATGTTGGACATTGAAGTAGAGCCAGCATGGATCGCAACGCGTACATCAACATATACAATGGTTGCATGGTTCTTCCCGAGGAAGCTTGATTATGTCCGGATGAGTTTGGGCCATAGGCCAACTTGGGGAGCCCGACTAGAGGACAGCCCCCTCTAGTTAGGCTAGCAACCCAACGCAGTGGGCAAACAAGTTTATCTAATATGAAATGATTCCCAGTGACACTCACTGGGAAAACAATATTGTGAAAATGACGCTAAACAACATACCCTTAAACCGGTGCTGCCATATTCTAAGGAAATTTGGACAGCACTTTGCTTGAATTATGGCAGGCCAGAGAAGTGTCTGCCTGAATAACAACAGCCGAGACAATTGCAGCAGTAACAACACAGCAGCAGAAGAACAATATGTTTTGTCCCACATTGGTTAACTATGACATGTAATGAGTTTATGCATAATATAAATAACACTTCAATGTGTTAAGGGCTAATTAACACCTTAACACTTCTCTTGTCTCTCTCTCTCCCAAACAACGAAGGTCTCTGAGTAGTCAACGCCATAAGTCTGGGTGTATCCTTTGGCAACAAGGCGAGCTTTATAGCGCTCAACAGTGCCATCACGAAGATACTTGACAGTAAATAACCAACGACAACCAACAGTAGTCTTACCAGCAGGAAGAGAAACCAACTCCCAAGTCCCATTATGAGGAAGAGCAGACATCTCATCTTCCATAGCTGCCCGCCACTCAGACACAGATAAGGCCTCCTGAATAGTGTTAGGAACAAAAACGGAGGAGATCGAAGTAGTAAAAGCATGAAAGGACGGGGACAAATGATTATAGGAAGCAAAGTGAGCAAGAGGATGTACAGTTCAGGACCGAATACCTTTACGATCGGCAATAGGATGATCAAGGTCGTCGGGATCGCGCAATGGAGAGGAAGATGAAGCAGTGGGCGAAGGTGGGGCTGCGGGCGGAGGTGATTCGGACGGAGGTGGAACCTGCTGAGATTGCACTGGTGGATTTTTAGGATGACGATGATATACCTGCAAAGGTGGTGTTGGGAGAACGTTACTAGATGGGACACGTATAAGAGACACAGACTCATATGCAAGCAGATCATTGGGAGAGACAGAGTCCGAATAAAAAGGAAGTGACTCAATAAATGTGACATCAGCACACACAAAATGACGACGTAAAGACGGAGAGTAACATGTATATCCTTTTTTAGTGCGAGAGTAACCAAGAAAAATGCACCTAATAGATCGAGGGTCAAGTTTGCTCCGGTCAGGATCCAGAGCATGGAAATAACACGTGCACCCAAAAACCCTAGGAGGTAATGAGTGGAGTGGATGACCAGGTAACAAGACCGTATGAGGTATCTCACTTCCAAGGACAGTAGAGGGCATACGGTTAATGAAATAACAAGTGGCAAGCACCGCATCGGTCCAGTAAGACTTAGGAACCTGCATTTGAAATAGCAATGCATATGCATAACCTCTGATAAATGTCGAATCTTGCGTTCGACAACTCTATTTTGCTGTGGAGTCCGAGCGCACGATGACTGATGAATTATACCATGATCATCAAAAAACTGAGATAATGTGATGAAAATATTCGCGTGCATTATCGGAACGAAATATACGAATGCAAGTATTAAACTAATTTTTTATTTCCATATAAAATGAGTGAAAAACAGACTTCAACTCTGATCTCTCTTTCATAAGATAAAGATATGTAATACGAGAGAAGTCATCAACAAAAATAACTCAAAAGGACTCGACATACAACGCTCAACTCTAGGATAAAAAGGTACTCTATAATGTTTACTAAACTCACAGACTTTACATGACAACTCTTTAAGAGAACCACAGGAGGGCACTAGATGCTTCAAAGTCTGAAGTGATGGATGTCCAAGCCGACAATGTTGCTGATAGGAGGACTCTGTGGACTGAAGAGCAACAGACTTAGCAGGATTATTGGTCAGGTAGTACAACCCACCACGTTCAACACTGCCGCCAATCGTCCTCCCCGTCTTGAGATCCTGAAACACACAACCATGAGAAGAAAAGGTGATGGAACAGTTTAAAGATTTTGTGAGTTGACTAACAGACATGAGATTAAAAGGTAAACGAGGGACACGTAACACGGAGTGCAAAGTGAGAGATGAAGAGACCGGAAAGAACCCAACCCTCAGTAGTAGAACCATCTGCTAAGGTAACATGAGATTTTTGACCAATAGATTGACAATTAGACAAGATAATAGAGGTACCAGTCATATAATTAGTAGCACCAGAATCAATAACCTAAGGAGAAGAAGAAGAGGCAACACAAGCAACAAAGGAACCTGTCTGAGCGAACGTAGCTGTGGAAGAAGAAGCTGCAGCAGTAGAAGGCTGAATGGACATGAGACGCTGGTACTCCTCTGTTGAAATAGTCACACTGCTATCGGTAGAATGAGTAAACTGCCTAGTATCCTCAGAATGAGCAACCTGATGAGCCTGGGGAAAACCATGAAGATCATAACAATAGTCCACTGTATGATTTGTACCCCAACAATGAGTACAGAATCTGGTACCACGGCCCCGACCAGAACCATCGCGACCAGAACTACCTCCCCTTGACGTGCGACCATGACTATTCCCACCATGACCAAAACCACGACCACTGGACCCAGAATCACCACGACCACCGGAACTATTACCTGAATCATAGCCGCCAGAACTTCGACTACTAGAACCACGACTGCTAAACCCAGAATCACGGCCACCAGAA
This sequence comes from Vaccinium myrtillus, assembly GCA_016920895.1. Classification (NCBI taxonomy): domain Eukaryota; kingdom Viridiplantae; phylum Streptophyta; class Magnoliopsida; order Ericales; family Ericaceae; genus Vaccinium; species Vaccinium myrtillus. The sequence continues at coordinate 14,522 of JADGMU010000841.1, forward strand.
ACAGCAAAAGCAGAACGATTAGGTGGTGGCTGAGAAACAGAGCCAGCATTGATAGGGGTGTCAACGGTCCGGATTGGTATAAATCCGAGGACCGAACCAAAAATCTACAGTCCAAGGAAAGACAATCCGTGTCCAAACCAAAAGTCTACGGTCCGATTCCGAAACAATAAAAAACTCACGGTTCGGTTCACGGTTAATCCACGGATTATTACGTTCCACAAAATAAATAAAAAAAGAAGCAAACACCAGATTCCAAATTCAAATCCCAGATTAAAAAAAAAAGAAAAAGAAAAAAGATTCAAGTATCATTACTAAATTAAAAAACAAATTCAAGTGTCATACTAGATACTACAATTACAATCCCAACATTCAGGAAACAGAGAATCTGTCTATTACTTTGTATTTGCATTAGACGAATTTTTCTGTAAACCAAAGGAAAGAATAGAGAAGAAAAATCGACTTCTAGAGTGAATCGAGTGATGGCTGTCGGCTAAGTTTGGATTTATAAAAGTGCAACTTTGAGCAATATAATTACTAATTACAGTTTGCACCATTACTTTTTATTTATATCACATTCACCCATTTAAGCTAAACAATTATGAATAATGTGTTAAATTATAATTTTATCCCAACATATATATATATATATATATATACACGGAAAACTTCACATCCACACCTCCCGGAAATAAGAAAAAATTGGTTTTTTGTGTTGCAAATTTTTTTTGGAAAATCCGATCCTCCAATGTGTTCAGAAGATGTTTTCAAGGGTCCAGGCGGAAAATCTTCAAAAACAAATACTGGGAAGGGCTTGATCCAAGCATTTTTCGTAAAAACTGTATTTATATATTTTTGCGAAAACTGCTTGGATCAAGCCCTTCCCGGTATTTTTTTTGAAGATTTTCCGCGAGGACCCTTGAAAACACCTTCTGAACACATTGGACGAATCGGATCGTCAAAAAAAAATTTGGATCAAAAGTCCGGATAAGAAAGTGGAACCTATATATATATATATATATATACGGAAAACTTCACATTCACACCTCCCGGAAATAAGAAAAAATTGATTTTTTTTGTGTTGCAAATTTTTTTTGGAAAATCCGATTTGTCCAATGTGTTCAGAAGGTGTTTTGTGTTACATTTTTTGCGAAAACTGCTTGGATCAAGCCCTTCCCGGTATTTTTTTTGAAGATTTTCCGCGTGGACCCTTGAAAACACCTTCTGAACACATTGGACGGATCGGATCGTCAAAAAAAAATTTGGATCACGAGGTGCGGAAATTAAAAGTCCGGATAAGAGACGGACCCTATATATATATATTACCATGAGGGGGGCGTGGGGGAGAGACATGAGGTCTATGTATGATGATTACAGAGTAAATGAGGCGGTTATACCAGCCATTGTAAGTAAACAATAAGGGCGGTAGAACCAGCCATAGAAGACAGTATATAAACTAATTTGAAGTTATCATTAAAACTAAATTTGAGAGAACTTGAGGGGGGCGTGGGGGAGAGACATGAGGTCTATGTATGATGATTACAGAGTAAATGAGGCGGTTATACCAGCCATTGTAAGTAAACAATAAGGGCGGTAGAACCAGCCATAGAAGACAGTATATAAACTAATTTGAAGTTATCATTAAAACTAAATTTGAGAGAACTTACTTGAAGTTCAGTACATGAAATGGAAGGAGAGAATTGAGGGAATATATCCCAGGGGAAAGAAGAGAGAAGAGAGGTTACAACTGAGGAGGAGGGAGAGTTGTGAAAGAAGAAAGAGATGCTAAAAATTGAACCTGGTTTAACTAGCTAACTTGAGAGCCCTTTTATAGAATAAGGAACCCTGTTTACAATCATTGTAATTTTGAAAAGTTGATCCGTAAATTGCGGAGGACTTGAGTGGGAGTTGAAAGTCCCATGTGCTGTTGTTCTACTTTCGGTGGGATCCGTAAATTGCGGAGACCATGAGTGGGAGTTGAAAGTCCCATGTGCTGCTGTTCGACTTTTGGTGGGAAAGTGATTCCCATGTGCTGGTGTTGAATTGATTCTTGTAGAGAACTTGAGTGGGAATTGGTTCTCCCATAGAATCTTTGTGCTTAACTTGAGTGGGAATTGGTTCTCTCATGTAATCATTGTGCTAACTTGAGTGGGAATTGGTTCTCCCAAGGAATCATTCTCTATAGTTGTCTAAATTGGCCAGAGAAGTTGGAGAAAGATTATCCCAAAAGTCAGAGCTATGATCATCATTTTGGTCATCTTCATTGTTTATGTAATCTTGGAAGAAATGAACTTTGGCTTGATTATATGTAAAGAATCGAAAAGGAACTTCCCCATTGTAATTGATAACTCTAATTTTTTGGATAGGGTCTTCAGCGAATAATGTGAACTGATGTTGGTACATTGTGAAGGAATCAGTATCACCAATATGACTAGCAATCTGATAAGCTATGAAGTTACTAATTTGATCTGGAATTGTATTGGAACACTGCCAAGTTGGAAATTCATTTCCAAGGAGTGAAAAATTATGGTGATCTAATGGATACCTGGGTGTAACTTGCATAATATGTTGTGCTGGAATTAATGTGCCCAGAGGGGTCCATTCAGGCATTTTACTTTGGATAATAACTTGGCAACTTTCTATGGTAGGGAAAGAAAAGAAATTCTGAATACAAATTGCTAATTTTCTTGTAACACGAGAGGTTTGTTCAGGATGGGTAAAGAGCAATTGGTGAAGGAAACCATAATCTAAAAAAGTCATTGGGGTAATTTGGATGTTTTGACCTTGGAATTGAACAGTAATGTCTTTGAAGGTTGCTAGATCTAGACAAACTTGAGGGATACTATATATTAGGTGACATTTGCAGTTTTGCCTTTCTAAAGGTATTTCAATATAGAGAGAGTCCTTTTTTGGACACTTTATGGAATTTGGAAGCTGGTGATATAAAGTATTCCAGGTAAAAGAAAGGCCGGGTAAAATTTGAGGATAACTAAATGGTTTTTGGTTTGCTAACTGGATCAAAGTTTGGAAAAGGAAGACTTGGAAATTTTGTCCTAATTGCTGTGCTTTTCTTTGAATGTGGGTCGTAATTTCAGGAGGAATTTGGGAAGGAGAGAAATTAATTGATTTGGGTAATGCTAATTTGATCTGGTATTTTGAACACACGCTTTCACCATTATCCAGTAGGGATAATTGCACATTCTCATCTATTTCCAGTGGGGAAATAGTGGTTTTACCCTTAATTTGATTGAGCTGTTGCTGGAGAGATTGAACTTCCGCCTCAAGTTTAACATGCCTGTTCAAGAAATCTAATGGAATGAAATCAGTGTTAATATTTAATTGGTTAGAAAAAACAGCATCAGGAGAAACTAAATTTGTTGAAGTCATCTGCACAAGGAAAAAGAGAAATTAGTGATGGATTGAAGAATGCTGTAATTTATTTAGTGCTTCCAAATCTGGATTTGAGATAAAAGGAAATGTAATATCAGTTTCTAATTTGTGGGTAGTAATACTAGTACTGTTTGTGGTGAAGGGGTAAAGAAGACAAATAAATGGCACTCCTAAGATAACCGTATCCGTAAGTTGTTTTACTAGGACAAACGAAGTTTCAAATTTAATGTGATTTTGTTGAATTACTATTGTAGGTAATTTGTAATTAATTTGGAGTATACTTCCATTAGCAGAACATAATTGGTCTTTGGATTTGTGAAAATATTGTGGCGGTATTAAATTTTCTTGTATGCAATTAAGGTCTGCTCCGGTATCTATGAGAGCAATTACACTAATTTGAAATGTGTCAATAAACAAATCTATCTTTGTGTGCCACTTAGATATGTGAATTTGTTGAAGGAGATTAACTTTGGTATTAATTGGTGGGTTATCCGTATGGAGTGGTTGTTTTAAGTCTATTTCGTTAAATTCAGAAACTAAATTATTGATTTGGACTAGGGATTCTATTTGCTGAACTCTAGAAACTAAAATGTGGTGCTGTTTTTCTATTTTAATTACTTTTTTCTGTAGCTCTATTATTTCATTGTTTGGTTTCTGTGAATTGTGGCTTGTGAATCTTTCTAAAGTTGTGCTCAGGTTAACAATAGGTTTGGTTATCGTAGGTTGTTTAATTTGTTGTGATAATAATTTTCTAAGTTTTGTAATGTACTGTTGCTTTAGATTAGAGTCAGTTATTTGACTAATAAGATCAATTAATAATTCTTCCTCAGAATTTTGTTTAGTAATTACACTAATTTTTTTACAACAGGTATTATTGCAATATTTAATCTGATCATCGTCTGGACTAGAACTAACCGAATGGTATTCTGACGAGGACTCGGGTTGATCCTCGGGTTGATCCGTTTCATCTAAATATGATGATTTGAAAATATCTAGAACAGCAACTTTATGTACTTCAGATATTTCTAATCTGCTAATTTGTTTTTTAATTTTGCAATCGGTTTTGTAGTGTCCTTTTTTTCCACAATTAAAACATGTAATATCTTTGATTGGTTTTTTAAATTTCTTGGTTGTAGAATTTTTTGAATTTGATTCTTTATTGTTATTTCTAAAGTATTTTGGTTTATCATAGTACGTTGGACTCGGTTTTTTATCTAAAATTTGTTTGGCTTTAGATATATTTGTTCTAGATGGAGCTATAGGAGGGAGACCATATTGTTCACAGAAATTGCCTAACTCATATTTTGCTCGAAGTTGATCTTTCTGAGTTTGTTTAGCTAATTTCATATCTATACACATTCTAAGTCCTTCTTTTTGAATTGTGCTTATAATATCTCCGTAAGTTAGATTGTCATATTCTATTGCACCGGTTGGTTGACTGAGGACATCTCTAATTTTGTGAGCAAATAAATTTGTTAAGCCATTGATAAATTTTTCTTTCCAGAAAGCTTTGGTGCAATCACTACGTAACATAACTCTAGAAGTAAAAACATCTTTATACCATCTAAAATCACTTAAAGTTGGACAACGTAAGTTTGTGAGTTGGTCATGTATCCTAGATGTAACATTACTTGGGGTTCCTATAAAATGTTTAATAATTGTAAAAATCAAAGTATTTATTCCATCTGGTTTGGGTAATTCTAATTCATCAAGAATGGGGAAATTATGTTCATCTACTTGGATAGAATTTTTAACTTTTTTTTTTTTTAAACAGAATTTTTAACTTGATCTCTGGAATCACTGGTAAGATATTTATCCCACCATGATTTTAACATACCTGTAAAACCAGTGGTTAAAAGGTCGACTATATCTGGTTGTGAATGGTTAAAAGTACTAAGATAAGTATTAGCTACCATGGACATGTGATTTAGTTTTTCTATATTCCATTCATATAATTTATTGGCTGAAACTGAAAATTGATTGTTTAAATTGTTGTCTTCATATTGTAGGTCTACAGGGCTTGGTCTAGTATACCAATTTTTTGAAGGTACAATTTGGTTGGTAGGTGTATATAATTTTTTTAAGTTGAGATCCGTAAATTGGTTTTCAATTTGATTGATTTCTTCATCAGTGCTAGATTCATCTATTTTAGTTAGAGTACTAACACTTTCATTTTTTAGTTTCAAAGTTTGTTGGTTTAATTCTATATTTGCTATAAGTTGTTCTATTCTTTCTAAATTTTGCGATGTTGATAATAGAGGTTTAATTGCTTTTTCTGGAAAACTGATTAGAGGAGTATCTAATTGTTTTGAAGGAGGAGAAGATGTCGAAGCTTTATCTAATTGGAGTTCAATTTTATCTAATTGTTTTCCTATTGTATTTAAACATTCATTTGTGTAATTTGTTTGTTCTATAATTTTTTTAGTTTCGGGGTTTTGTTCATTTGGAATTTTGAAAGGAGAGGCTACTACTTTGGATCCTTTGTAATCTAAATGTATGGTTTCTAAAGGTGGGTGAGTTGCAGAAATTATAGTGTTGTCAGCTTTGGTCCATCTAATTTGGGTAATAGTATTAATCTTGTTGTAATATTGTTCAATGAATTCTAGAAGATTTATATCAGTACGTATGTCTTGCATAAAAAGGTACCATTGGGTAAATAAATCATTTTTTAAAGCTGGAGTGTTGAATGTTTGGTTGTAAATTTGTCGTTTGATTTTATTTTGAGGAGATCTGAATTCTTGTAGTAGTTTTTCTTTGTTAATGCTAAATGGTTTGGTAATTGTTAAGAGATTTTTATCTACTGAATTTGGGGTTTCTTCTTCGAAGTCAGTTTGGGTAGGAGATGTTGGGGTTTCTTCGAATTGGGGTTCCTGTTGGCTATAATATGGTTTTGTAATTTGCTTAGTTGGAACATTTGGAATATTCCAATTACTTAATTCTGGACTATAATCTTCGTAAATCTGTTCTTCTTCATTAATTATATCTGGAATAGAAGACATCATACTACTAGTAGAAGAATTACATCTAAACATTTTGTTCATTGTGGCAAGTTGTAGTGTAATAGCAGTGTTATACGAGATGAGGAAGGAATAGACAGATAGTAGGTGTATGAAGAAGAATACAGCAAGTACATTATATCAATTAACTACATTGTTTTGTTAATAGGTGACTGTTTATCTGTTCCTCAAAGACTAACATACCCTACTCCCAATCCCCAAAAATACGACTACTACCCTACCTCGGGATTTACAACGCCATCACGACGGGAATACCGGGTAATACCAAGTCACCAAAGGAAAAGACCTACGGTACAACTATTAATGAAACAACAGTAGCTAATTGGCTATAAACTGCTCGATGTACTGTTCCTCATTACGCCTACACGGGGTGTCTACATCTCCTACATCGTGGTATAACCACCACTAATGGATACCTGGGTGTAACTTGCATCATATGTTGTGCTGGAATTAATGTGCCCAGAGGGGTCCATTCAGGCATTTTACTTTGGATAATAACTTGGCAACTTTCTATGGTAGGGAAAGAAAAGAAATTCTGAATACAAATTGCTAATTTTCTTGTAACACGAGAGGTTTGTTCAGGATGGGTAAAGAGCAATTGGTGAAGGAAACCATAATCTAAAAAAGTCATTGGGGTAATTTGGATGTTTTGACCTTGGAATTGAACAGTAATGTCTTTGAAGGTTGCTAGATCTAGACAAACTTGAGGGATACTATATATTAGGTGACATTTGCAGTTTTGCCTTTCTAAAGGTATTTCAATACAGAGAGAGTCCTTTTTTGGACACTTTATGGAATATATATATATATACGCCGGAGATCCTGTCAAGGATCCCGGAAATCCCGGATTGAAGCGTTTTGATGCTTTTAAAAATTGTTTTTGGGAAATCCGAGCCGTCCAATGTGTTCAAAAGGTGTTTTCCAAAGTCCACGCGGGAAATCTTCAAAAAAAATACCGGGAAGGGCTTGATCCATACAATTTTTCGCAAAAACTGCATATTTAAAAAATTGTGTGGATCAAGCCTTTCTCGGTATTTGTTTTTGAAGATTTCTCGCGTGGACCTTGGAAAACACCTTTTGAACACATTGGACGGTTCGGATCATGAAAATTTGATCCGGAACTATGAGTTCCGGACCGAAGGGTCCCGGACTAGAGAGTTCCTATAGTATATATATATATATATATATATATATATATATATAGGAGAGCTTCTAGTCCGGACCTCCATGATCCAAAAATTTTTTTGACGATCCGAACCGTCCAATGTGTTCAGAAGGTGTTTGCAAGGGTCCCTAGCGGAAAATCTTCAAAAAAAAATACCGGGAAGGGCTTGATCCAAGCAGTTTTCGCAAAAAATATATATATACAGTTTTTGCGAAAATTGCTTGGATCAAGCCCTTCCCGGTATTTTTTTTTGAAGATTTCCCGCGTGGACCTTTGAAAACACCTTCTGAACACATTGGACGGCTCGGATTTTCCAAAAATAATTTGCAACACAAAAAAAACCATTTTTTTCTTATTAACGGGAGGTGTGGACTAGAAGTTTTACCTATATATATATATATACAGTGAGCTTCCCCTCCAAACTCCCTTAACTTGTTAAGTTACGGACCTAGGGGTATTTTCAACTTTCCGGACCAAATTTCGACGATCCGAACCGTTAGATGTGTTTAAAAGGTGTTTTCAAGGTCCAACGCGAAGATTTGGCAAAAAAAAATACCCAGAAGGGGTTGATCGGAGCAGTTTTTCACAAAAACGCTAATATAACGTTTTTGTGAAAAACAGCTCCGATCAAGCCCTTCCGGGTATTTTTTTTTGCCAAATCTTTGCGTTGGACCTTGAAAACACCTTTTAAACACATCTAACGGTTCGGATTTTCAAAAAAACATTGGGAAGGTGGAGGTCCGTAACTTAAGAAGGTCAGGGAGTTTGGATGTGAAGTTTGGTATATATATATATATATATATATATATATATACAATCCCCTTCACATGAGACTCCCTCATTTTTGGCAAAATGAGGACCTTTAATCACAGCCCTTGGATGAGATCCAAGGGCTCAGATTTTAAAGAGCCATTCGCGGGTCAAAACCCGGGTTAAGATGACATCCGCGGGTCAAAAGGAGATTGGGTCATAACCTCAGCAAATGGTTCCTTCCTTTCCCCAAATCAAAACGTCACTTTGAGAGCATCATCTGGAGACGACGAACGCGATTTCCAGATCGAAGAAGGTGAAGACGAACTAGGGCTTCCATCTCCACCAGGTCGCTCTCTCTCTCTCTCTCTCTCTCTCTCGCAATGTCGGGTTGGGGCTGCAAATAGGGCTTCGAAGTCCTAGGGTTTCTAGATAGAACTCGAAAAACATAAGGGGTTTTGATTCCATTTCGATTTACTTACTCGAATTATGTACATCTGAATGACAGGTTATGTTCCATTTCCATTTCGATTTTTTTACAAAAAAAAAATGATTTTTGTATTTGGTAGCAGCTAAAAACAAGGGTTTTTGTCTCCAGCCGGAGGTCCTTAAACCTCTTGAGCCTCCAGATATACCCTTGCACACACACAAATATATATACCCTTGCACACACACGACTATGTTCTCTGCCTTGCAGCCCAAGGTGTTAGATCCCGTTCCATGGAAACCAATATTGTTTAACCCCAATTCTGGGGAAAATTAAAATTAAAAAAAAATCCAGCCATTTTTTCATATTCTTCTTGTTAACCTCCCCATCAAGCCTAATAAATCGTGTCTCAAACCTGTGCAAGTATTATATAAGAGTATATTATGATTTTTGTATTTGGCCATTCAAAAAAAAAAGATGATTTTTGTATTTGGTTTTATTTCGTTGGGGTACTTTGGATGATGAACATGAATACAGTCACTCTATTTTTCAACTTATCCACTGCGACTTGAATGACTTCAACACGTGCGTTGATCTTCTTGAGATTCACCTCGTTCACTACCTCCTCATCTTCTGCAACATTTGGCATGGGTTGGTGATAACCAACTGGATTGCACCACTCCCTCCAATAGCTGCATTTTTCTTTGTCATTTTTCTCCTTTGGACACCCATAAAATAGCCTTCCAGGATTACGCTCTGACTCTGAAAATCTCACAGCAGCTCTCGTGCCACACCCACACGTCTTGTTTTGAAATCTAAGGTAATCATTTTCAATGCCACTCATGTTTCTTGAAGTAGACATGACCGTTGAATTTGGAAGGTGTCTTCGGCTTGTCGGCCGTAGCTACATTAGTATGTGAGTGACAAAAAGAGGAAATACATAAAAAAAAACATGAGTAAGTAAATCGAAATGGAAATAAAAAACAAGGGTTTTTTTTTAGAAAGCTAAAATCCCTTTTTTTGAGTAATGCTTCTTTATGCAAATAATGTGCATGCCAAATCCCAAGTGCTATTGGTTAATCTAAATGCAATATCCTTTTTCATGTTTTAATGGCATCAGAATTCTGAAGTTCTTATTCATTGGAAAGGAGCAGCTGAAATTGTTCTAGCCTCATGTGCAGGATATCTCGACTCTAATGGTTAGCAGCAATCCATTGAGAATGACAAGGTTAACAATAAAGCTAACATTCTGTGCCTGAAAAGAGTTGTTTTTCATTACTTTTTAGACTATAAAACAGAAGGATTATGTGTTTTGCTTTAAAATTTATAAACTTGAGGAGAATCACAAATGAGAGCATATGAAATAAATAAGATGTATGTGAAGAACACCCCTAATGCTGAGGAGAATTTTTAAAGGGCTCTAAATTTGTCAAATCAGGGTGATGATGTTTCAACTCTTTCTGCAGACATTTTTTAAGGAACCTATTGATGATATGGCTGCAAGAAGGTTGCGCTGTGTTGCAATTGCATACAAATCACATGAGATGGGCAAGGTTCCTACTGATGAAGAGCAACTATCTCAGACATCAAACGAACAAGTACAAAATGCAAATGCAAACAGAGAAAGTAGCAAATGCAATATCATCTACACTTCAGACATCAAACGAACAAGTAGAACCATTATTGTTCATCTTGTTTACCATTCTGTCCGGGGTACAGATTCAACAAAACCAGATTCAACAAAATCAAACGAACAAGTCGAACCCCTATTTTTTCGAGTGGAAATCGAAGCCCTAGTTTTTCAAAATCGAAGTGGATAGCCCTAGTTTTTCAAATCCCAACCCGAGAGAGAGAGAGAGAGAGAGAGAGAGAGAGAGAGAGAGAGAGAGAGAGAGAGACCTGCAAATCGCGATCGTCTTCACCTTGTTCGATCTGGAAATCGCGTTCGTCGTCCCCAGATGATGCTCTCAAAGTGATGTTTTGATTTGGGGAAAGGAAGGGATTATTTGCTAAGGTTATGACCCCATCTCCTTATGACCCGCGAATGTCATCTTAACCCGGGTTTTGACCCGCGAATGTCTCTTTAAAATCTGAGCCCTTGGATCTCATGTGAAGGGGTGGTCCTCACGGAGGAGATCTTTGAGGGAGTCCTCAATAGAACATTGGTGTATATATATATATATATATTTTTAAATATCTCACGGTCCGGTTCGGTTTATCCACAGTTCTTTTATGAAAATCCATGGACCGAACCGCGAAGCACGGTTTTCTAATTTTTCAATCCGTGTCCGGACCATTAATCCACGAAACAAATCCAAAACCTACGGTCCGGTTCGGTTTGGTCCGGATTCGCGGTTCACTGGTTTTTTTTGACAGCCCTAAGCATCGGAAATAGAAGCCTAGCGTAGACGTCTAAACACCTCATCGAGAGAGGGCAACTCCCGCTCTCCCAGTATCTGAGACCGAACTGGATCATAGAAGGACGACAAACCATATACAAATCGAGCGACCTCCAAACGCTCACGCTGACGCTCCATAACCTGGGGATCACTTGAGATAGGCTCAAACACAGAGTTCCTTACAAGTCCCCCAAAATTTAGAATAGTAGTCCTCGGGTCCATTTATGTTGTTACTCGGTGCGGATTAATTAGTATAATGTGTTTGCAGGATTTGGAGATCAATTAGCCAAATAAAGTGCAATTTGGAAAGGAGATCATTCAATCCCGAACTGAATAGGAATCTGGACAGCATTCAGTGTTTTGGCCATATCTTTTAGCTTGAGTGTCCGATTGATGCAAGGTTTGCGGCACTGAAAAGGAAATTCAATTTGCTACAACTTTCCTGTTTACGAGTTTTCCAAATTCCAACATATTGAAGGTCGAAATTGGACTGGAAGCGGGCTGCAGAAGATAAAAACGGGAAGTTTGGGAAGTTTGGTTGAGATTGGACTTCCTAAACTTCTTCTTTTACTTGGACTCCAATAGGTTTATGAGCACTATAAAAGGATAATCCTAGGTCATTATTATGGGGGGTTCTGAGTGGAAGAGATATTCCATGTCCGACTAAACTCCTATTCTAGGGGGAAGATGAAGCCCCGCTCCAAGTAACTTATTTATGTGTAGGGCTTGGTTTTATTACTTCGGATCGATTGCATAATTAGAACTCTTTCGTTTTCAATTGTACGGAAGGATTTTTACTACTTTCAATTTGTTTCGTATTTATATCCGTGGTTTTCGAATACAAGTTATGCAATTGTTTTCAATGTTGTGGTTGGAGTTCTGAGATAGGCTATGCTCGTGAGACGGATCGTGCCGTTGGGTGGCGTGACACCATGCCAGTGAGACGGTCCGTGCCGTGGGATAGTTTATGCCTTTTAACAACCGCTATATTTTCTTGACAATTGTGATTCGAGTAGTAGCCTAACCTATGCATAGTTTTGTTACGTGGTCAGGGTGGATTCGGAACCCTAGATCTTCTCTCCATCGATTTTCGCTCAATTTAATTATTGCTTTGCTCTATTTAGTTTATTATTTCTGAAATCAAAACCATCGAACCAATCTCTTGTAATTAATCTAGAAATTAATCGAATCTATTGTAACTCAGCCAATCTGTCTCCGCGGATCGACACTCGGACTTAGCCACTATTCTTCTGAGTAGTAGTTAATTCTAAGTAATTATAAATATATTTTTGACTCGGCACGACACGATCAAATTTTGGCGCCGTTGCCGGGGATCGAACCCGGGTCACCCGCCTTCTAGCTTGTGTAGTCCACCATTGAGGTGATATCTTTCCTTTCTTTTATCAACTTGTCCTATCTTTTAGTGCATGACTTACAATGAGGACATTGCAAGATTTAAGTTGGGGGGAGGGATTACCTTATCATTTGTTTATATTTAGAGTCATGAAAATCCAAAAAAAATAAAAACATTAAAAAAATTAAAAAAACGGTGACCAAGGAATTTGGATGCTTGAGTGCACTTACTCTTGGTTGATGGCTGCTGATTAGTGTTGTGATGATTGTTATGTGAGTTGATGTGTTGATAGGAGTTCATGAATCGATTTAAGCTTGTGAATGAGATGTTGATAGAAAGCACTTCGTTAGCCCGTATCACCTATAGCTGGATAGCGCTTTGATCACTTGAATTCATGCTTTTGCACGCGCACTATCCCACTTGAGCATTCACTGGCCTCGAATTTGGTTCACACGCCATTGATATTTCGGTAGGAGTTGACTTGTCTGTGGATTAATTGGAACCCCTTTCCCATTGAAAAAAAATTGTGTGCTATAGTGTTATTGCTTATCCGGGCGTTCATTGAGTATTCGGACAATCGGGGTTTGCTCCCACCGTATTGCTCGCATTACAAGATGGATAGACCTTGTGAAGGCATTGGTTGAATGTGGTTAGTTTGGATCTCTCCCTAAAGCCTTTTTGACTCGAGCAATTAAGTCTGAGGGGTCTCTTTAAACCTGGTACTCTAAGGCCATTTGGCCTGGGGATGGCCAACCTAAAGCTCGCTAAAAGGGTCAACTAGAAAGCCCGAGAGATCCGGGCATTGCATAACCACTTGAGAAAAAAAAAAAGTAAAAGAATCGGTTGAATAAAGGGAGGGGGTGTACATAGAGACACACCATGCTATCGATAGTGTGTGAACTGGTTTCGAGGCTGGTGAATTTTTACGTGTGGTTCTCACTTACACGCATGCTATGTGATGATTCTCTATCCGATCGTAAGTGAGAAGGCTAATTTTTGTGCTAGGTTGGATACGAGGATTCACTTGTTTAACTCTTTCCATGAATAAAGCATCTTGTCTTTGACTTGCATGGCAGTCGCTGCTGTACATTGAGAGGTTATTGGTTGGGTTTGAGTTGCATTTGAGTATCCAATTCCTTGTGTGTTTTGTGGGTGATCACTGCTGAAAACCCTCACGAGACTTCACTCGTCCTACCGGGGACGCCTGGGGGTTTAAAAGACATATCTCTTTCAGTTTTTATTTATTTATTTCATTTGCTTATTTCTTTTCTTTGCTAAGGGACTAGCAAAGTGTAAGTTGAGGGGTGTGATAGGTGCTTAATTGTACCCAATTAAGCCCTCTAACTTATACTTGCGGGTCCATTTATGTTGTTACTCGGTGCGGATTAATTAGTATAATGTGTTTGCAGGATTTTGAGATCAATTAGCCAAATAAAGTGCAATTTGGAAAGGAAATCATTTAATCCCGAACTAAATAGGAATCTGGACAGCATTCAGTGTTTTGGCCATATCTTTTAGCTTGAGTGTCCGATTGATGCAAGGTTTGCGGCACTGAAAAGGAAATTCAATTTGCTACAACTTTCCTGTTTATGAGTTTTCCAAATTCCAACATATTGAAGGTCGAATTTGGACTGGAAGCGGGCTGCAGAAGATAAAAACGGGAAGTTTGGGAAGTTTGGTTGAGATTGGACTTCCTAAACTTCTTCTTTTACTTGGACTCCAATAGGTTTATGAGCACTATAAAAGGATAATCCTAGGTCATTATTATGGGGGGTTCTGAGTGGAAGAGATATTCCATGTCCGGCTAAACTCCTATTCTAGGGGGAAGATGAAGCCCCGCTCCAAGTAACTTATTTATGTGTAGGGTTTGGTTTTATTACTTCGGATCGATTGCATAATTAGAACTCTTTCGTTTTCAATTGTACGGAAGGATTTTTACTACTTTCAATCTGTTTCGTATTTATATCCGTGGTTTTCGAGTACAAGTTATGCAATTGTTTTCAATGTTGTGGTTGGAGTTCTGAGATAGGCTATGCTCGTGAGACGGATCGTGCCGTTGGGTGGTGTGACACCATGCCAGTGAGACGGTCCGTGTCGTGGGATAGTTTATGCCTTTTAACAACCGCTATATTTTCTTGACAATTGTGATTCGAGTAGTAGCCTAACCTATGCATAGTTTTGTTACGTGGTCAGGGTGGATTCGGAACCCTAGATCTTCTCTCCATCGATTTTCGCTCAATTTAATTATTGCTTTGCTCTCTTTAGTTTATTATTTCTGAAATCAAAACCATCGAACCAATCTCTTGTAATTAATCTAGAAATTAATCGAATCTATTGTAACTCAGCCAATCTGTCTCCGCGGATCGACACTCGGACTTAGCCACTATTCTTCTGAGTAGTAGTTAATTCTAAGTAATTATAAATATATTTTTGACTCGGCACGACACGATCAAATTTTGGCGCCGTTGCCGGGGATCGAACCCGGGTCACCCGCCTTCTAGCTTGTGTAGTCCACCATTGAGGTGATATCTTTCCTTTCTTTTATCAACTTGTCCTATCTTTTAGTGCATGACTTACAATGAGGACATTGCAAGATTTAAGTTGGGGGGAGGGATTACCTTATCATTTGTTTATATTTAGAGTCATGAAAATCCAAAAAAAATAAAAACATTAAAAAAATTAAAAAAACGGTGACCAAGGAATTTGGATGCTTGAGTGCACTTACTCTTGGTTGATGGCTGCTGATTAGTGTTGTGATGATTGTTATGTGAGTTGATGTGTTGATAGGAGTTCATGAATCGATTTAAGCTTGTGAATGAGATGTTGATAGAAAGCACTTCGTTAGCCCGTATCACCTATAGCTGGATAGCGCTTTGATCACTTGAATTCATGCTTTTGCACGCGCACTATCCCACTTGAGCATTCACTGGCCTCGAATTTGGTTCACACGCCATTGATATTTCGGTAGGAGTTGACTTGTCTGTGGATTAATTGGAACCCCTTTCCCATTGAAAAAAAATTGTGTGCTATAGTGTTATTGCTTATCCGGGCGTTCATTGAGTATTCGGACAATCGGGGTTTGCTCCCACCGTATTGCTCGCATTACAAGATGGATAGACCTTGTGAAGGCATTGGTTGAATGTGGTTAGTTTGGATCTCTCCCTAAAGCCTTTTTGACTCGAGCAATTAAGTCTGAGGGGTCTCTTTAAACCTGGTACTCTAAGGCCATTTGGCCTGGGGATGGCCAACCTAAAGCTCGCTAAAAGGGTCAACTAGAAAGCCCGAGAGATCCGGGCATTGCATAACCACTTGAGAAAAAAAAAAAAAGTAAAAGAATCGGTTGAATAAAGGGAGGGGGTGTACATAGAGACACACCATGCTATCGATAGTGTGTGAACTGGTTTCGAGGCTGGTGAATTTTTACGTGTGGTTCTCACTTACACGCATGCTATGTGATGATTCTCTATCCGATCGTAAGTGAGAAGGCTAATTTTTGTGCTAGGTTGGATACGAGGATTCACTTGTTTAACTCTTTCCATGAATAAAGCATCTTGTCTTTGACTTGCATGGCAGTCGCTGCTGTACATTGAGAGGTTATTGGTTGGGTTTGAGTTGCATTTGAGTTTCCAATTCCTTGTGTGTTTTGTGGGTGATCACTGCTGAAAACCCTCACGAGACTTCACTCGTCCTACCGGGGACGCCTGGGGGTTTAAAAGACATATCTCTTTCAGTTTTTATTTATTTATTTCATTTGCTTATTTCTTTTCTTTTCTAAGGGACTAGCAAAGTGTAAGTTGAGGGGTGTGGTAGGTGCTTAATTGTACCCAATTAAGCCCTCTAACTTATACTTGCGGGTCCATTTATGTTGTTACTCGGTGCGGATTAATTAGTATAATGTGTTTGCAGGATTTGGAGATCAATTAGCCAAATAAAGTGCAATTTGGAAAGGAAATCATTCAATCCCGAACTGAATAGGAATCTGGACAGCATTCAGTGTTTTGGCCATATCTTTTAGCTTGAGTGTCCGATTGATGCAAGGTTTGCGGCACTGAAAAGGAAATTCAATTTGCTACAACTTTCCTGTTTATGAGTTTTCCAAATTCCAACATATTGAAGGTCGAATTTGGACTGGAAGCGGGCTGCAGAAGATAAAAACGGGAAGTTTGGGAAGTTTGGTTGAGATTGGACTTCCTAAACTTCTTCTTTTACTTGGACTCCAATAGGTTTATGAGCACTATAAAAGGATAATCCTAGGTCATTATTATGGGGGGTTCTGAGTGGAAGAGATATTCCATGTCCGGCTAAACTCCTATTCTATGGGGAAGATGAAGCCCCGCTCCAAGTAACTTATTTATGTGTAGGGTTTGGTTTTATTACTTCGGATCGATTGCATAATTAGAACTCTTTCGTTTTCAATTGTACGGAAGGATTTTTACTACTTTCAATCTGTTTCGTATTTATATCCGTGGTTTTCGAGTACAAGTTATGCAATTGTTTTCAATGTTGTGGTTGGAGTTCTGAGATAGGCTATGCTCGTGAGACGGATCGTGCCGTTGGGTGGTGTGACACCATGCCAGTGAGACGGTCCGTGTCGTGGGATAGTTTATGCCTTTTAACAACCGCTATATTTTCTTGACAATTGTGATTCGAGTAGTAGCCTAACCTATGCATAGTTTTGTTACGTGGTCAGGGTGGATTCGGAACCCTAGATCTTCTCTCCATCGATTTTCGCTCAATTTAATTATTGCTTTGCTCTCTTTAGTTTATTATTTCTGAAATCAAAACCATCGAACCAATCTCTTGTAATTAATCTAGAAATTAATCGAATCTATTGTAACTCAGCCAATCTGTCTCCGCGGATCGACACTCGGACTTAGCCACTATTCTTCTGAGTAGTAGTTAATTCTAAGTAATTATAAATATATTTTTGACTCGGCACGACACGATCAAATTTTTGGCGCCGTTGCCGGGGATAGTTTATGCCTTTTAACAACCGCTATATTTTCTTGACAATTGTGATTCGAGTAGTAGCCTAACCTATGCATAGTTTTGTTACGTGGTCAGGGTGGATTCGGAACGCTAGATCTTCTCTCCATCGATTTTCGCTCAATTTAATTATTGCTTTGCTCTCTTTAGTTTATTATTTCTGAAATCAAAACCATCGAACCAATCTCTTGTAATTAATCTAGAAATTAATCGAATCTATTGTAACTCAGCCAATCTGTCTCCGCGGATCGACACTCGGACTTAGCCACTATTCTTCTGAGTAGTAGTTAATTCTAAGTTCTTATAAATATAATTTTGACTCGGCACGACACGATCAGTAGTGCACTTAGGTAAAGCTACAGCTAATAAGCAACGATTGGATTATGCTTGGATTTGTGTTGAAATTGATGCTGGGGATGATCTACCAACTGAAGTAATGGTGAAGGTGAATGGAGAATCAGCGGTGGTGGAAATAGAATACCAATGGCTGCCCCCAAAATGTATAGAATGCAAACTATTTGGTCATTCCTCTGATTCTTGTGGCCTAAAACCCACTTGCAAACCACCCAATACAGGCAGCAATTGGCAAAAGGTGGGGACAGGGAAGCATGTTACCTCTGCTGCAAGTAATGGTGTACATACGGCCCCCACTTTTCAACCAAGTGTATGCCCATCTTCCTCAACTACTGCAATCTCCCGAGATTCTGAAATTGGTCATCTAGCTACTGTCCCAAGCTCTTCATATGCTGAAATAGTTCGGAATGCTACTTTAGGGGGAATTGTCTCAGCCCCTCTCATTGTAGACAATGTTACCACAACAAACCAAGAGATTGAGCCTGAAAGTAAGGTTGTCTCTTCCATGTTGGGCACCCTTTTATCCAACTCATTTCACATTTTGGAAGAAGTTATCCCTCCGGGTAAAGGAGTGCCCAGAAATTGATCCCAACTCTAAATCAAGTTCCCCACCTACAACAATCGAGGAGATCCCTGATACTAACTTAGAGATTGAAGCTGATTGTGAATCTCCTATCACTCTAGTTACAAATGCCATAGACTTCCTTCCTTATGTTATTCCAGCCTTCGGGGAATCTAAAAAAGCTGTTAAGGCTGCTCGGAATAGAAGCTATTCCAAATCCAAACGCAAAGGGCAGTCCTAATTGCTCGGAACAAAAGCCACTCCAAATCCAAACACAAAAGGGAGGTTCTAATTCTCTCATTTCTTTTGAGCTGCATTCCTATATCTTTTTTATCAAGTTTAATTCCTTAGTTGTTAAGTTACGGTTGTATTATGTAAATTGTGTAATTAGGGTATTAGTTATCTTATGTAAATTATGTAAATTGTGTAATCAGGGCTCAGACCTCTCCTCTCTTCTTCTCTTCTCCCTCTCTTCTCTTCTCATCTCTGTGGGTGAGTCCGATCGATCACAAGGCGAAACCGCGAAAGGTGATGCACACAGAAGCCCAGATAGAGCTGCGTTTCGTTCATGGTTTGTTTGTCTATTCCTCACCGATCTCTCTCGATGGTTTTTCATTATTTATAACTATTAGTATTATCATGTATATTTATTTCTATCTTTGTCCATTTTTTAAGTGTACTTGTTAATTGATTCCAGGTAATTTTGGATGAAGCAATCGTGAACCTTACTCCAGAGTTCTTTTGGCTGGGAGGTGGAGAGGTTGATCTGAAGTTAGGGATCAGGACCTCTGAATTCATTAACTTTGTAAAACCTTTCATTGTCAGCTGTAGCGGTACATGATTTCTTCCATTGATTCATTATCAAATAGATTAGAGAAGACGTAATTCGTCAATACTGTTTGTTACGGTCTTTTATTGTTGAAGGACTCCCCAACCTGAGAGTTCGTTGCTTCCGATTATTTGTTGATTTTATGGGGAAAACTAGTAGTACAAATTTACAATGTTGAATACGGACCCGAAAACTAGAGCAAATGATGCCAATCGATTTTGAAGACCAGATTGAGAAAATTTTCTGTCTTTTTTCATATTGGCTTTAAAGATTGAAATTTGTAATACTAATTCCTCTTGTTTCCCATATGAACATGTGCTTTCATCATGTATGTTGGATTTGGTTTCGGCTGTGAAGATTAGAAAATAGGATAATCGCATTTTGGGGCAATTTTTCAGTTTTGATAAGCAACTTGGTTCAGTTTGTGGAGTTGACCGTTTTGACAGTTTTTTCATCTAATTGTCTTCAAGCTTGCAGTAGATAAATTATTAACCCATTTCTTTCTCCTATTCAGATACTGCATAAGGGCAAAAGCTATCTTCAAAGAGTTGAACCAAGCACCACATGTTGTTGAGCTTGACGAGAGAGGTTTGTTTTAAAATTAATCATGGGCAACATCTGAGAAGAAATTATTATTAATAATAGTAAGTATTGTGATGGAAACAAGGAAATGGATGAGGAAAAGCCTTAACTTGTTGCGTCTCTTATTGATGATGTAGATCACAGCCGTATAAAATCCCAACCCCAGCAAAGAGGAAGGCCCTACTCTGCTCTTTGGATTTCAGTTCGAAGAAGAAATGTCTAGCCTTGAGGTATCCATTTTATTTGCAGTATGATAATTTTTTAGATTAACATTTAACAGTATGTAATTCGAAAAAATAGTACGTAACTTGGAATTCAACTTTCCTTTTTTTTTAGATTGATGATGAAAATGAGTTTGATATGGATGACCTTATGGATGAAGCTGCTGAGTTTGATTTACCTGATAATACTGATCTTGAAATGGAAAATGATGATGAAGTGGCTGAAAAAACAGATAATGAGAGTAAAAAAGGTGGTGATGGTCTAGTCAGTAATAAGAGAGCTGATTGTTGGAAAAATTTTAAAGTTATTACCCCAAAAGATCATCCAAAACCTAGGGCTGCTTGCAATTGGTGTGGGGTATCTTATGCATTTCATTCAAAGAACAATGGTACAAAGTCGATGACTCATCATTTGAAAATTTTGTGTACCAAATATCCCAAAAGCAAGAGATTTACGGGTTCTAGGCAAAAACTCCTTAGTTTTGAAAAACAAGAACAAGACACCGGTGAGACAAGTGCAAACCTTGTGTCTTGTACCTTTAGTGTTGAGGCGTGTAAGAGAGCCCTAGCAGAGATGATAATAATTGATGAGTTGCCATTTGCATTTGTTGAGGGTCAAGGATTTAAAAAATTTATGCATGTCGTTCAACCTAAGTGGGTCAAGATTCCAAGTAGGATTACGGTTGCCAAGGAATGTATGCACATTTACGATGAGGAGAGAAAATCTTTGAAGAGAAAACTTAAGAGCCAAAGGTTGTGTCTCACTACGGACACTTGGACTTCGGTCCAAAACTTGAATTACATGTGTCTTACCGGGCATTTCATTGATGAAAATTGGAAATACCAAAAAAGGATTCTCAATTTTTGTGTAGTTCCCAATCATAAGGGTGAGACTCTTGGTAGAATAATTGAGAACAAGTTATTGAATTGGGGAATTGACAAGTTTCTAACCATGACGGTGGATAATGCATCTTCTAATAATCTTTTGATTGCTTACATGAAGAGGAAGACCAAAGATAAGAAGACAACCGTTTTAAATCACGACTTCTTGCATGTTAGATGTTCCGCACATATCTTGAATCTAATTGTGCGTGATGGATTAGAAGAGATTGAGAGCTCTATTGCAAGGGTGCGTAATGTTGTGAGGTATGTGAGGTCTTCCCCGAATAGGATGGATGAGTTTTGGTCATGTGTTCAAAAGGAGGAGATTACATGTACACTTAGACCTTGTTTGGATGTGCCTACTCGGTGGAACTATACATATTTCATGTTGGATAGGGCTCTAATTTATCAAAAAGCTTTTGATAGATTATGTGATGACACGGCCTTCAAATTAAACGTGATAGAGGAGGAGATGGACGAGGATAATGATTTAGAGTATTGTGACTTTCCGGTTGATGGTGGGATGATTGAAGAGAGAGAGAGGGAGAGAGGAAGGGGGAAAGGGAGGAGGAAAGGAAATGTTGGGCCTCCAACTCCAACGGATTGGGATAAGGTTAAGTTGTATGTGTCATTTCTTAAAGTGTTTTATGTTGCAACATTAAAATTCTCGGGTTCTTTATATGTCACTTGCAATGCTTTCTTTGATGAAATGGTGTTGATTCAACAAGCTATCAAGAAGTTGTGTGCTACCAATGATAGTGTTTTGTATCCCTTGGCCCGTGGTATGAGTGCAAAGTTTGATAAATATTGGGGAAATTTTGAGAAGATTAACCCATTGATGTTGTATGCTGTTGTTCTTGACCCTCGATGCAAACTTGGGTTCTTTGAATATTGCTTTCTAAGTACTTTGGGTTTTGATAAAAAGTTGGTAAGTGAAATGACGGATAAGATAAAACATGGGATTACCGAATTGTTTGAATGGTATGTGACGAACAATGCAAGTGTGAATGCGCATAATCGAGAGGAGGTTAGGGGAGCATCAAATAAAGGGGATTTAGATGGTTTGGATGAACAAAAATCTTTGAAAGCTCTTTTTAAGATGCACCAACAAAATGAAACAAACATGGCAAGCAAATCGGAGTTGGAGAAGTATCTATTGGAGGCTAGTGAAGATGATAATGAAAGGTTTGATATATTGAAATGGTGGAAAGACAACTCGTCTAGGTATCCAATTGTGTCCCAAGTAGCACGAGATGTGCTAGCTATCCCCGTGTCTACGGTTGCCTCCGAATCCGCTTTTAGCACGAGTGGACGTGTGATTGATCCATATCGTAGTTCTCTCGCTCCCAATACCGTGGAGGCTCTTATTTGCACTCAACAATGGATAAAGAAACCAACTAAAATCAACATTAGAGAACAACTTGATGAGTTGGAGGAATTGGATTCGGGTACTACTCTTTGCTTTCTTTATTTTTCGTTTTCTTTATTTTAATTACTTCTATATATGTTGAATAATTTACTTGTACGCTTTTTTTTTGTGTGGTTTTATTGTACTTAGTTATCATGGAATCAAGTGGCAAGACTAAGAAGTAAGGGGTCGCTGTTCTTGAGGGGCTGCTGTTTTGGACTCAAGTGGTATGCACTTTTAGCTCATTGTAGCATAGAAAGTATTAGCCATTGATTTTCTAATTTTGGTCATTTTTCAAGTTAAAGTCAATTGGGTTTTGATATTGGTGATATTACTAGTTGGTCTGTATGTTCTGTCCATTGTTTTGACAAGCATATTCTGTCCCAGAAAATATAAAAACAAGTCATTCCTTAACCTTCTGTTCTTTAGTCCAACTAGAATGTAAAATGCGAGACTTCGAAATGGTACAGATTTAGATCTGGACACGTAAAAGATTGAAACTACGGAGCAGATGTGAAATTTTGGACATGTATCCACGCAATAGATGTAGTATTTGTTATTGTAGCGCAAAATTTCCAGTCTGTTGCTACTGCATATCAGAAATGGTAACTGTTTTGTAGCTTTTTTTTGGTATCTGAGAATTTATTGGAAAGAATCAGTTCAAGAGGGAACTAGAAATGCAGTAGTGTATGAACTGGAAAAACAGTAGTGTATGTGTCTATGTGAAGTGATTAGCTATAGCGAGTTATTCTTGAAATGCCTTGTTATGTAGATGAATAGCTCTTCTGTCCATACATGTTTACATCCTTTATTTCTTCACTATGGATTTGTTTCAGTAGTTCTCAAATGCTTTAGGTTCTTCTTGGTCATTGTGTATATGTGTGTTATGAAGTGTTTGATTGGGGTATTAGCCATGAGCGGTTACTGATTATGCAAAGACTAGTGATATAACTTGAAAGCATTTGACTTTGGCTTGGAGTATTAAATTACATCTTAAAAAATTGATGGTTAGATGCAGAAAAGAAGTGGAGACTGCTGGAAATTGGAAAATGCTCAAGCCTACTGGAATGCAGACTGCTGGAAATTGGAAAATGCTCAATGCTCATTGCTTGCATGTTGATCTTTTGTTCTTAATTTATTATCTTGGAGGGTTTTTTAGCCCATATGAGGCTCTTGGTAGACTGGTGGTGCAGATATGTTTGTGTTTGGGATTTACTGTGCAAATTTTTTTGGCATGTAATATCATATTATGTATGGGATTTGCTATGTGATGAATATTTAGCATATATTGTACTTGAGGCTATGGTTGGATCTTGGATTTGCGAAGGAAATACACTAGGGAATGGTTTTTGGACATGTTTGAATACCATTTTTCCATTCCCTTTGTTTTGTTCTACAAATCCCTCCACAACTACAATAACCAAACAGAGCCTGATTGAATGTATTCATCTCTGCCCGATCCTTATTAATTCTCATGTTGATGTCGATTTCTGTTATAAAAAATGGCTGTGTTCCATTTTTTCCCTTATGAATTAACAAAAACGGAAGTGGCAGATATGAATTGGGCCAAAAGAAAACATTTTAATAGGCCCAAGTTGGGTTTGGCCCAAAAAATTTCTATAGATGCTGGGTTTGGACCAAACGAAATTTTTTAAAAAGGCCCAAGTGGCCCAAACCGAAAAACCCGATTACCCCGAAATTCCAGACCGAACCGAGACACCCCGAACCGAAGTCGATCCCTTCTTTGAATCGGTCGGGATCGGTTTAGAGAATTCTTGCCCCGAACCGATTCGGTCCGAGTAAGGGTCACCCCGAACCGACCGAAACCGAACCGATTTCACCCCTAATGTTGAGGTTTGGATACAGACAGAGCCATGCAGATCATACTATGTTCATCAAGAAAGGTGATGGTAAGATTGCCATTCTTATTGTTTATGTTGATGATATAATAATGACAGGTAATGATGCGAATGAGATTTTTAATTTCAAGTCTAGTCTGGCCCAAGAATTCGAGATTAAGGATTTAGGATCGCTAAAATACTTTCTTGGAATGGAAGTGGCGCGGTCTGATGGAGGTATTTTTATCTCCCAACGGAAGTATATACTTGATCTCTTGGAAGAAACAGGTATGTTGGGTTGCAGACCTGCAGATTCTCCTATTGAGGCGAATCATCAGCTTAGTGGGGACGCAGGGGAGCGTACTGATAAGGAAAGATACCAGCGACTGGTGGGTCGACTGATATACTTGGCTCACACTAGACCGGACGTTACTTATGCAGTAGGCGTTGTTAGTCAGTTTATGCATGATCCTCGTACTTCACACCTGGATGCAGTTTATCGCATTTTGAGGTATCTCAAATCAGCACCAGGGAGAGGAATTCTGTTCTCTAATCATGGTCACCTGCGGTTGGAGGCATTTACTGATGCTGACTGGGCTGGTTCTGTGGATGATAGACGCTCTACTTCTGGCTACTGCACTTTCCTTGGGGGAAATCTGGTTACTTGGCGAAGTAAGAAGCAATCAGTGGTGGCCAGGTCTAGCGCAGAAGCTGAGTATAGAGCTATGGCTCATGGTGTTTGTGAGCTCCTGTGGCTCCAAACCTTGTTAAATGATTTGGGAATTTCTGATAGTGGTCCTATGAAACTCTACTGTGACAATAAAGCTGCCATAAACATTGCTCACAATCCTGTTCAACATGACAGAACGAAGCATATAGAGATTGACAGGCACTTCATCAAAGAGAAGTTGAGCACGGGATTGATATGTATGCCTTTTGTGCGATTCGAAAATCAATTAGCTGACATTTTCACCAAAGGGCTTGGCAGCAAGAGTTTCCACCCCATTGTGTTCAAGTTGGGCTTGATTGATATCTTCGCACCAACTTGAGGGGGAGTGTTAAGTTACGGGTGTATTATGTAAATTGTGTAATTAGGGTATTAGTTATCTCATGTAATTAGATTGATAGTTTAGGATCATTATGTATTTTCCTCTCTTGTATAAGTACAGAGTAATGAGAAGAGAACCCTACTTTTTACCTCTCAACAAATCGTCTAAAACTTACATTATTTAAATTGCAAATTCTGCACATTTTCATAGTTGGTTCTTGGTATGTGTGGTTGCCTTTGTGCATAGTAATCTTTTAAGGGCTGTAACTTATGCTCTGACTATGTTATTCACTTTTATTAATCCACTGTGTTGGATCCTCCTAACTAGAGGGGTTGTCCTCCTAGAAGACCTAGTGATTTAGTGCATTCTGATCATCATCTGGCAGTTTGAGGAAGGTGTGAGATTTATTCTCAAGCTGGCCACTTGAAGAAATTCCTTTGATCCAGTTCCCCTTTAGAAGCCAAGTGAAGCTCTATTTTGGCCGCACGGTTTGTTGTTTAGTTCGGCCCAACATCCTTTGTGTGGTCTCCTAGTGGGCCAAACGGTCCAAGCATCTAGCCAAGTATGGGCCGTCACAGATTCCAAGATTGAAATCCAAGTTGGCATGGATCATTTTTGTGCTTATGTATCTTTTGTTAAGTGTTTCTTTTCCCTCTCTTAGATGGATAGGAAACACTTGATTCATTTATCACCCTATGTAGCCATTTGGCATAACTTCTGCAATTTTCTTTTTCTTTTGTCCTTCCTGGGGTATGCCCCTTGTAGGCTTGTACATTCGCTTAACCCCTTTTAATTTCACGCTGATTTACCCACAAAAAAGAACTATCAGATGACTTCGGAAGCATTTATTCTGTGACTGTGAAATAAAAGACTTAAATAAAAACCAAGGATGATACAGATTCAACACAAATGAAGACTCATGTTTTATGAGGGGTTGTGTTCTAGAACAAGACTTCTCTTATGTTATTACCAACTATGCCATAAGAAAAGTCTTCATCTAGAACACAAACCCTCACCTAGCAGCAATCCAACGTGCTCCGCACGTCAAGCTCATGCCCGTGGAAATAGCTAGTTTTCCATTCATACTTGGGCTGGAGTCTATGTTTCAAACAATATAGGTACAAAGATTTTAAAGAGATACGGATAAATGGAATCATAATCAAGAACAACCATCCCAATTAAGTTGGCTTGGAGGCCTTCGACAAATGCACAACCGAAAGGAGGAGAAGATATATGATAGCAAAGAAAATGCATCTGCAAACAATTGGAGGAAAAAATACCCATGACGTGCCAAAGAACATAGCAGAACTAATCTTTAATGAACCAAGATTAACTTCCTAATCTAGCCTATCACTCATAACATTATTCAAGAATGACCAAGACTAATAATCACAGTAGTCACAGTAGCAGTTGCCAGTTAACCTGAACGCATCTCAAAATTGTAGCAGTAATCCTCAATAACAGAATCCAAATGCTTGCCATCCATAACGGATTTACAGACTTCAGAATCAAGATGTTAAAGATGGTCATCATCTAAAAGTAGTTATTCCAGTAGGTAACCCAATATGTTCATTTTAAGATTCACAAAGTGACTATACGTCATTAACAAATGAGCTGAATATGAAATACATGCTACATGGCCGCCTGTTAATTTAGGCAATTGTATTCAGAGGCAAAAGTTAGGGTTCTGTTCTCACTACATGGTACTTATACAAGAGTAAAAGAGATAAATTACACTATGAACCTAAACTACTAACTTAATTGCTAGAGTAGACAAATACAATCTATTTATACATTTACACCCATAACTTAACACTCCCCCTCAAGTTGGTGCGAAGATATCAATCAAGCCCAACTTGAACACAATGGGGTGAAAACTCTTGCTGCCAAGCCCTTTTGTGAAAATATCAGCTAATTGATTCTCAGATTGCACAAAAGGCATACATATCAACCCCTCGCTCAACTTTTCCTTGATGAAGTGTCTGTCAACCTCTATATGCTTCGTTCTATCATGTTGAACAGGATTGTGGGCAATGTTTATGGCAGCTTTGTTATCGCAGTAGAGTTTCATAGGACCATTATCAAAAAAACCCAAATCATGTAACAAAGTTTGGAGCCACAAGAGCTCACAAACACCATGAGCCATAGCTCTATACTCTGCTTCTGCGCTTGACCTGGCAACCACTGATTGCTTCTTACTTCGCCAAGTAACCAAATTCCCCCCAAGAAAAGTGCAATAGCTAGAAGTAGAGCGTCTATCATCTACAGAACCAACCCAATCAGCATCAGTAAATGCCTCCAATCGCAGGTGACCGTGATTAGAGAATAGAATTCCTTTTCCTGGAGCTGATTTGAGATACCTCAAAATACGATAAACCGCATCCAGGTGTGAGGTACGAGGATCATGCATAAACTGACTAACAACGCCCACTGCATAAGTGACATCCGGTCTCGTGTGGGCTAAGTATATCAGTCGACCAACCAGTCGTTGATATCTCTCCTTATCCGTGCGCTCCCCTAAGTCTCCACTAAGCTGATGATTTGCCTCAATAGGAGAATCTGCAGGTCTACAACCCAACATACCTGTTTCTTCCAATAAATCAAGTATATACTTCCGTTGGGAGATAAAAATCCCTCTATCAGATCTTGCCACCTCCATTCCAAGAAAGTATCGCAGTGATCCTAAATCCTTAATCTCAAATTCTCGAGCCAGACTAGACTTGAGATTAAGGATCTCACCCACATCATTGCCTGTCATTATTATATCATCAACATAAACAATAAGGACAGCAATCTTACCAACACCTTTCTTGATGAACATAGTATGATCTGCATGACTTTGTTTGTATCCAAATGTCAACATAGCCTTCGAAAATCTGCCAAACCAGGTTCTAGGTGACTGCTTCAACCCATAAAGAGCCTTTTTCAGTCTACACACCTTTCCCTCAGTCTGAGATGAAGAAAAACCAGGTGGGATAGCCATATACAACTCCTCCTCCAACTCACCATGGAGGAATGCATTCTTCACATCAAACTGTTGGAGAGGCCAATTCAAATTGGCAGCACACGAGAGTAGAGCTCGCGCAGAGTTCATCTTTCCCACTGGCGTAAATGTCTCCTCGTAGTCAATACCATATGTTTGAGTGAAGCCCTTGGTAACAAGTCTCGCCTTGTACCGCTCAACCGTACCATCAGCATTTTGCTTAACAGTGAAAACCCATTTACATCCCACTGGTTTCTTTTCTTTCGGAAGTGATACTAGCTCCCAAGTGCCATTCTTTTTCAAAGCTGTCATCTCCTCTACCATAGCTCATTTCCACTTAGGTATCATGAGTGCATCCTGCCAATTCTGTGGAATAGATATAGAAGAAAGAGACGAAACAAATGCATGGTATGAAGGAGATAGACGATCATAAGAGACAAACTGGGAGATGGGATGTTGAGTACATGATCTAACACCTTTCCGAAGAGCAATAGGAAGATCATAAGAATTATCAAGAGGAGGTTCAATGAGAGAAGAGTCATTACCAGATGAGTCAGCTGAGGAATCTGGAACTGGAGCCGGAGACTGTGGTCGACGAGGTGGTATCACACAAGAGGACTTCCCATGTTTTCTGCTGTAGGTCTTGAGGTTAGACCTTTCCGGTGTA
This sequence comes from Vaccinium myrtillus, assembly GCA_016920895.1. Lineage (NCBI taxonomy): Eukaryota > Viridiplantae > Streptophyta > Magnoliopsida > Ericales > Ericaceae > Vaccinium > Vaccinium myrtillus. Next base: position 43,382 of record JADGMU010000841.1, read on the forward strand.
TACATTCCTCATCATCACCACCTATGTCATGAGTTGCTCTTTCGGCAGATATTTGTTTCGCTCCACACTTTTCTTTCTCCCCCTCACCATGATTATACATCAGTTGTTCTCCCTCATCATAAAACATCTCTTCCTCTTGCCTATGCTCCCCCTTAAGAGATGGAGTGGGGGGAGAAAAAAAGGACACTGTTTCCCAAAAAGAGACATCCATAGACACAAAAAATTTCCTAGAATGAGGATCATAACATTTGTAGCCCTTCTGAGTAGGAGAGTACCCAATGAAAACACATTTATGGGCCTTAGGACCGAGTTTGCCACCTGAGGGATGAGGGGCATGAACAAAACACACACAACCAAAAATACGTGGGGGAAGAGTTGTGGTACGAAAAACGCGAGGAAGACACTCAAGGGGAGTTTGAAAGTTAAGAACACTGGATGGCATGCGGTTAATAAGATATGCTACAGTCAAAATGGCTTCTCCCCACAAATATTTAGGAACATTCATGGTGAATAACAGAGAGCGAGCTACCTCAGCGAGATGACGATTTTTGCGTTCAGCAACTCCATTCTGTTGTGGAGTGTCAACACAAGTCGTCTGAAAAAGAATACCATTATCATCAAAAAAAGCCCGAAAACTTTTATCGATGTACTCAGTGCCATTATCACTCCGAAGAATTTTAATACGCATATCGAACTGAGTGCGAACCATGGCATGAAAAGATGTAAAACAGGAAAACACATCACTTTTCGACTTAAGTAAATACACCCAAGTAACACGAGAATAACAGTCAATAAAAGTGACAAACCACCGAAAACCTTTAAGAGATGGAACAGGGGAAGGACCCCAAACATCACAATGAATAACCATAAACGGAGAATCACTCCTTTTATTAATAGGTGCATAAAAAGAACGTTTATGTTTACCAAGCTCACAGGCTTCACAAAAAAACTGACTCCTAGAACAATGTTTAACTAAACTAGGGAAAAGCTTCTCTAAAATCCCAAAGGAGGGATGACCCAATCTACGGTGCCACTGATGTAACATAAAAAAATTGAACTCGTATCTGCTTGCAGGGCTAGACCGCATGACAAAGATGGATCGTTGCTTTGATACCATGTTAATTTAGGCAATTGTATTCAGAGGCAAAAGTTAGGGTTCTGTTCTCATTACGTGGTACTTATACAAGAGTAAAAGAGATAAATTACACTATGAACCTAAACTACTAACTTAATTGCTAGAGTAGACAAATACAATCTATTTATACATTTACACCCATAACTTAACACCGCCTATAATCACACTTGGTAGATAAAGATGGCCATCTATTCAGTTCTCAAAAGTAGAAGATAGCTCCTATTCAAATCCAAAGAATAGAAGATAGCCACCTATTCATTGATGGCCCCCCATCCAAAAGGAAGCAAGATATACAAAAGATGCAAGGAAAAGACTATCGGAAGAGTCATTCAATCAAATAATTTTTTAGGGTGAAATCAACTATGGGCACTATCACATAACGAATGCCACATGATGTTTGGTTGTAACAATCAAACATACTGAATATAGGAGAATATAAAAGTTTTGCATGTGAAAGAGTGGAAAATTGAGTGACGTAGAACTCTTTATTCTATAAAGAAAAATCCAAGCCATTTCAAAGTCTCCTATTTTCAGGAATTAAAATGACTATTATTCACTTCAAAACACCATTATTCCTGAAGAACTATTTCTAAACACCTCAAAACATACGAAGAAGAAAACTCAGTCGTTACAGATAAAAGGAATGGATACTTTTTCTGATTTGCATTCACTGATGCAGGGATGCAAAAGAAGTAAATTGACAAAGGATCCAGAAATTCCGTCATTATAAATTATTTCAATCCAAAAGTGAAAGCAATTGCGGCAATTTGTTATAAAAATTTGGTACACTGCACATTCTCATTTTTTTGTCCCTACTTTCAGAAGTAGTTGAGTTGCACAAATTTGGTTCACATAAAGGTTTAACAATTCAATTAGAAATTTGAGAGCCTTTTGAGAAATCTACACACTTGTATATAAAGGGAGATGGGTGTGGTCACTTGCCATTTGGGGTAGTTTTGTAATTTCAAATCGAATTAAGGTAGTCTTGTAATTTCAAATCGAATTAGGGTAGTTTTGTAAGTAGCTCCTCTGGCGAGTAGTTATGGTGTTACAGCAAGTACGATGTGATCAGCTCCTGTAGAACCGGCTAGAAACTGTAGAATCGGCTAGCAAGTATGTAAGTGATCTAGCCGAGTACCTATGTGATGATCAGTTTCTTGTGTCCTTGGAATGGAACTGAAAGGTTTCCTTGGCTTCAAAGGAAGAGCTCAATAAGTTCTTACGGTGGTACTGTGATTTGATTGTTTACTGTATCAAAGGCTCCACTATACATGCTTCTGATTCTCGCACTGTTCTAGTGGCTATGAATATAAGCTTTTGCTGAAGGATAGAGAGAACCAGTTGTTTCATTGTTGCGCTGCGTTTGGTGATTCTTTGTTAGGAATTTTTTTGTTTTTTGTTGGATCTGCTACTTTTTTCTCTAAATTTCGTTTTCTTTTGTGATTTCAGCATGAAGTTGCTTGTGCTTGCATCAGATACCGAAGGAGAGAAGAAATCGATTAACCGTAGTTTTTATTCGCGACTTTTGTAGAGGTAATTTCTTCTCAACTGATTTTGTACTATTATGTTAGGGGTATTTCCTTCTGTTTCCCTGCAAGTTTTATTATTATTGATTTGTTGTGGCTTTGTATAGGGGTTTTTCTTGGTATTCGATTTTTGTTGCTCCTTTGTAGAAATTATAGTCGATTTCGCCAGTGCTTGTGTGTTTATTATCTCCTCTGGAGTCCTTTATCTTGCTGATGAAGGGGCTTCTTATCTCTTCAAATTGACAGCCTCCTGGTTAGTTTTCTACCCTTTTCTTAACTATAATAGAGGATAAAATACTATTTTTGATACCCAGATGAGTTAGTATCTACAATTTGTTAAAGTAGTATTTATAATTTCAAATTATGTTCCTTAAGAATGAAGCCCTCCTCTAAAATTAGTTCCCCGCCAAGTGTTTGATTATAAGCTTGAATGAATTTCGCCCTTAAATTGTATTAGCAAAACACCCAAAATAGTAGAGGAAAGATAGATTAATTGCCAAAAAAAAGTCCTAATGATGCTATTTTACTAAAAATTCAAAGTCCCTTTTGTGGTGGGCACACAAGGAGATGAGTTACCCTTAATAAGCTGATGTTACCAACATGGTGAAAATGGTCATATTTCAATTGATTGTTAGAACTTCGTATGCTGATGTGCTAGACAGTTTGAGCATACAGTAAATTTGTTAGTTGTACGACGAAGATGTATTATTTTTGGTGAAAAAGGAAATAGTTCACGAAGTGTATATATACACATATATCTTTCTATATTCAAGTTTCCTGTCAAATGGAAATCTTTCCCCAGATATAAAATGATCTGTCATTTTTGGCCTTCCATTCTAATCATGCAAATTGATATGTTTCTAAAGCAAGTACCAAGTTTAGATGGAAAAAGAATTTGCCTAAACATTGTGTCATTGGGTAATATGGAAACTGATGTAGATGCAGTTTCTTATCTTATTGTAAATGTTAATAAAGAAGGAAACAAATTCCTCTTCAGATATATATGCATTCCTCTTCAGATATATATGCAATCTCTTGGGTATGCAATTTTCCTTCTTTCCTCTAAGTTCTGGTTGGGATTAGTGTAAGGTGTTATTCTGTCAAATTCCATAGGTGTTATTCTGTCAAATCCCATAATTTTCTATTCCTGCTACTTTTCTTTTGTCTGGGGTGGTATCTCATATGAAGAGAATGTGGTATTTACTTGGACATTGACATAAAACTAGGCAAACAAAGAAAGTGTACTTACTAAGCTTAAGAATTAGTCCAGTTCTTTACTGTCTTTGATTTTGTTCTAATCAAGATGAGTTAACTTGATCAAAGCATCAGAGAGATATTAGTAGACCCCATTAAAGATATGAGAAACCAAATGGAACCATATGCTGGAGTTCGATAATAAAGGATTCAATTTGAACAATTTTAAATCCAGAAGAGCAAGTTGCAGATATGGTTGATATGGAAATTACAAGAAAACCTCTCAAAAAACGGAGTAGATATAGGCTTAAATAAAGCTTTCACGTAGGTTAAAACCATTTTCTAGCTAATACTGTCTTAGCTACCAATAATCAACTGTTTATGTGCATAGCTTGTAAAATGAATTACTCGAATCATTAAATTGAAAAAATCATTCAACTGAACTATCGTGTGTCGAATGATTTGTATGAGGAATCTTCACACGATGGGAATCCGATCACTTGACCAGCTTTCGAACGTATGAGGACTCTTTTCATCTTATCCAAACGATGTCACATACTAATTGCCCATCTTTTTCATACCTACTGTAATAGGGATTTTTTAAATCAATTGATGCTTACCTTACAAGTAATCTTTTAAATAAAAACCATTCACGTTTAACTTCGGAGTCCTGGCGATGGAATTAATTTTTAAGAATAAATTGATGTACATGAAAGTGGATCCAAAACAACTTGGATTATAAAAAAGAACAGAGCCTGGAGTGTTTGATGTAGTAATGGATTTTTTGAAGTGAAGGTTTGGGATGCGTTTGTTACTGAACATATGCTGAAACTTGGTGATATGTTCTTTAATCTCCACATCAATTGCAAGTGCCCTTGGTATTATTGAAGAAAAAATGCATCTTTTCCAAGACAGGACTGTAAGTTTTGATCTCTACTTTTGATGAAGTTTGTTGGAATCAAGATTTGTTTTTGTTAGACTTTTGACCTTGGTTTAGTTTAAGCATATATTTTTAGGAATGATAATTTGTAAAGATTTTGGGAACTTATGTAATGAATGGCTTCTTCTGCCAATGAATGGCTTCTTCTGCCAATGAATGATGTTTTGGATTCAAAATCCATTAATGTAGGTATTGGCGTATTGCAATATGGTAATGATGTAGAGAACCTATGTTATGAATGGCTTCTGCTGCTCATGTATGATGTTTTAGATTCAAAATTTTCATTCAGTTTGATTAGAGTGATGACCTGAATTGGAGAGTAAATGCTTGGGATCTGAGAGCAAGTAAATTGCAAGGGCCAGTATCTTCAAAATATGATTAGAAGATAGAAGTTTGAACAAATGTTGTTTTGTTACCTTACGACAAAATACCGATGAGCACGCGGTTACGTGCGAAGCACGTAGCCCGACACTAGTAAATACTTAAAGGGTCTCAAATAAAAGGACTTACAGCTCCAAGCAAATGTTGGAGTAGTTTTTTAGCCTTCTCGTCCTTGGACAATCCTTTTCCCACCTTCAATCTTAAATTTTAATAGTTCAATTAAAATCTTTCCAGAAAGGTAGAAAGGTTAGGGGAAGAGCTTTGTTAAGTTCACAGAATATTACTCAGAACAGAACCTTGAGAGCTTTCGCCCTTGCCTTAGCCCATCATAAACCAGCTGTTTAATGTTTCTCAACATTCAAGAAAGAATAGAGCTATGTATCAGAGCAGCAAAATCTAATGCTTTCCACATACAATTTTTTTGTAAACAACCCGTTAGGAAAAACTACACAAAGGCAATGGGATAAAATGCAAAAACCAGGTAACAGGATGTAAAAAAATTAACCACGGCTCTTCAAACACAACTT